>CAJFCY010000557.1:0-12852 GCA_904066265.1 Eimeria zaria
GGGTTTAGGTTTAGGGTTAGGGTTTAGGGTTTAGATTTAGGGTTAGGGTTTAGGGTTTAGGGTTAAGAGTTAGGGTTTGCTTATGTGCATATAGTCAGGGTTTGTTACAGAGATTAACATGAATAGGGGTATTATGGTTTAGGGTTTAGGGTTTAGGGTTTAGGGTTTGTGTTGTATATGATTGTTAGGTTTGTATGAGGTGACTCCACGAGTATATTTATGTGAAGGCGAAGACAGAGAAGCTTCTGCATTTTCTGCTGCCTCCTCTTACATGGATTTGCTGCACCCATTCAAATACTTGCTTATCAACATGACAGACATACGATATGCTGCATGCACTCGCCAGCAGCATGCTGCTGCTGCTGCTGCTGCTGCTGCAGACGCTGCTGCTGCAGACACGGCAGCCACACCTCCGAGCCCCTCCACAGCAAGCAGCAGCTGTGGCGTGACTCCCCGACAGCAGCAGCAGCTGCAGCAGTATCAGCAATATCAGCAGCAACAGCAACAGCGGGACGGCGTTTCACCGTGCCGACTATCCGAAAGGTTTGTATTAGAGCCTGCACCGACAGCAGCAGCAGCAGCAGCAGCAGGAGCAGCAGCAGCAGCTGCGGCAGCAGGAGCAGCAGCAGCAGCAGCAGCAGTAGGGGAGTTTCGTACAGGTATGGTGATAGAAGCAGGGTTTAGAGGTATGCCGTACCCCCCCCTCCGACTGTGTTTATCTCTTTGTATTAGCAGCTGCTGCTGGCTGCGAGAAGACAAGCAGCATATACTGCTGCTGCAGTGTTTCAGGGGGCTTCGACGTTCTGTATGCCTAGCAGCAGCCTTCTTAGCTTGGACGGGTGCATGCAGAGATGTTGCTGCTGCTGCAGCAACTATAGAAAAATGTTTATACTTACCTGCAGGCGGCTTGCCGCTGCTGCCCAGCCAAAGACGCTTCCTTACATTCTTTGAGACAATCATGGGCATCAATCAAACACACTCCTCCTCTCTCATACAGCAGCAGCAGCAGGGTGAGCAGCAGGAGGAGCAGCAGGAGCAACAGCAGCAGCAGCAGCAGCAGCAAGAGCAGGAGCAGGAGCAGCAGCAGCTGTTGCAGCTGCTGCAGCAGTTTGCGCCTAGGAGACTCAGGAGAGTTATCTTCTGTGGCCTGCCAGCCATAGCCGAACCACCTCATGCATTCGACGCTGTAGAACAAGATGCTGCTGCTGCTGCTGCAGCACAAGAGAGTCAGCAGCAGGAGGAGCAGGAGGAGGACGAGCAGCAGGAGGAGGAGGAGGAGGAGCAGCAGCAGCAGCAGCAGGAGCAGCAGCAGGAAGTACTGCTGTTCCGCCCTGTGTTGGAGGTGTGGCTAGAGGGGTCCTTGATTTACTCTTCGTTGCAGCAGTACCTCCCTGCTGCTGCTGCTGCTGCTGCTGCTGCTGCTGCTGGTGATTCAGCAGGGGACATGGATGGACAACAACAAGAGCAGCAGGAGCAGCAGCAGCAACAGCAGCAGCAGCAGCTTGAGTCTCCAGTTGTCTGCTGTTGTATAGCACGCCGGCTGCCCGTCTACAGCCCAGAGGAAGGAAGTGTGAAGTTTGAAATTGAAGGTGTAGAGGCCTGTGGCGATTTGCTGCTGCGGCTGCTGCATGTAACGCTGCAAGATGTAGAGCAGCAGCAGTTTAGCAGCAGCAGCATCTGTTGTTGCTGTAACAGCAGCAGCAGCAGCAGCAGCAGCAGTAGCAGCAGCAGCAGTTGCAGCAGGCCTATGTATGCCCGGAAGATACCTGTAGCTCGTGCTGTATTTCATACAGCAGCTGTCAATACACCTGGGTGTATAGCTTTTGCAAAAGAAGAGTTGGATGGACCTCCGCTGTTTGCTGCTGCTACACCTGCTGCTGCTGCTGCTGCTGCTGCTGTCCCTGATGACTGCTCTTTTGCTGCTTTCTTTGACCCTCTAGACGAACCAGTAGAGACAAAACAGCATGCAGCAGCAGCAGCTGCTGCTGCTGCGGTAGACAAACAAAAAACACCAGCTGCTGCTGCTGCTGCAGAGATGCAGCATCTCGTTCAGCGAGTCAGACAGGAAGGGTTTTTCTATCGTAAGCAGCAGGAGGAAGAACGCAAGCAGCAGATGCTTCAGCAGGAGCAGCAGCAGAAGCAGGCGCAGCAGCAGCAGAAGCAGGCGCAGCAGCAGCAGAAGCAGAAACGGCAGCAGCAACCGAAGCCGACGAAGCAAAAGCAGCATGAACACCGTTATCATGCGTCAGCAGCGACAGCACATGACTCCTGGAAGCAGCAGCAGCAACAGCAGCAGCAGCAGCATGTCAGTGGGCTCTCCCCGCAAACCCGCCAAAAAGGGCAGCATCTGCTGCTGCAGCAACAGCAGAAGCAAGTGCAGCAGCAGCAGCAGCAGCAGCAGCGGCTGGCAGAGGGAGGGCCTTTAGAATATAACGAAGTCGAAGACTGGGACTCCAGCGAAACAACTACAGCAGCAGCAACTGCAGCATCACCAGCAACTGCAGCAGCTGCAGCACCGGCTGCTGCGGTTGGTGCTACAGGTGCAGCACCACTTACTGCAACAGCTGCTCTGGGGCTGCTGCGCCCTTGGCAGCAGCAGAAGCTGCAGCAGCAGGAGCAGCAGGATAGCGAGAGCGATATAAGCTGGGGCCTCAGCGAAGACGAACCGGAAGAGACAGCTGCTTCGCGTGTTGCTGCAGCAGCAGCAGCAAACAGCTGCCCCACAGGAGAAGGTGCCGGCTGTCTGTCTACAAACTCCCCGCCTGCTGCAGACTCCAAGCAGCTGAGCCCCCTTAGCGGCAACAGCAACAGCAACGGCAACAGCGGCAACAACAGCAACAACAGCAGCAACAGCAGCAGCAGCAGCGCAAACAGTGCTGCTCATGACCTAGTAGGTGAAGCAGCTTTATCAGAACAAGTGCCAGCAGCAGCCTCAGCAGCGTCAGAAGAAGCAGCAGCAGCAGGAACATCGGAAACAGCAGCAGCAGCAGCATCAGCAGCAGCAGAACTGCTGCTTGATGTCTCGAGTGGCAGCGAGGGAGAGCAGCAGGGTCTTCCTGTGCTCGGCCCTCGCACACGCAGCAGCAACAACAGCCGCAGCAACAGCACCAGCAGCAGCAGCAGTAGCAGCAGCAGCAGCAGCAACAGCAACAGACGGGGTTTATGTGACTCGAAGCTTGGCGTGGGTTTCTCCCCACATGTTATTTCTTCGGCTGGGACACGAGCAGCAGCAACAGGAGCAGTTGCTGCAGCAGCAGCTGCTACACCAGTGACTTCTACAGCGAATGCTGCTGCAGCCAGTGCAGCAGCAAATGCTGCTGCAGCAAGTGCTGCTGCAGCGAATGCAGAAAGATCAGCCAGCAACCCCTCACGTGATAGCAGCACAGGTGATTGGGTTGCTGTTGCTTCTCGAGTGTCTTCGCCGGTGCTGCTGGCGTCGCCCCGCCTGATGTCGTTGGAGGGGAGCAGCATCAACAGCAGCAACAGCAGCAACAGCAGCAACAGCAGCAGCAGCAACAGCAGCAGGAACCGCAGCGAGAAAAGCAGCCGAAGCACCTCCCCAGGAAATGCTGCCAGCAACCGCTTGTTTGTTGTCCTTAGTGAACCACAACACAAACAACAGCAGCAACAGCAGCAACAGCAGCAACAGCAGCAGCAACAGCAACAGCAACAGCAGCAGCAGCAGCAGCAGCAACATGAGAAGACAGCGGAAGGCCCGCCGCAGCTACATCCCTGGTCTCCCACGCAGTCGGGGTTACACCAGACAGCTTCTTAGAATGTGGGGTGTACATACACTGCAATGCATGCTTCTGTCTTTGTATACTTATGTTATTTTTTTGTTGTTTTGTTTGTCTGCATATATACATTGTTGTTTTTGTTGAGGTGTATATACACTGCGCTAACCACAACGCAAGAATGTATACACATTTGCCTCTCGTTACTCTCCTGGGGCACCCACTCTTCTCCGGCTATTCAGCAGCAGCAGCAACAGCAGCAGCAGCTGCTGCTGCTGCAGCAGGAGCAGCAGCTGCAGCAGCAGAGATGCCAGACAGTTGGGTTGGGTTATCAGCTGTCTTGTCATGGCTGATGGGCAGATGAAGGAGAGGAGACGAGAAGGCATGACGCCTAAGTCAGAGGCGCAGCATTAGCGGCTGAGTTGCAGCAGCAGCAGCAACAGCAGCAGCAGCAGCAGTAGCAGAAACAGCACCAACAGCAGCAGCAGCATATGGAAGAGAGGTTGGTGAATGCAGCCAGTCGCCACGCGTCTTCATTGCTTTCCTTGATTTGTTTATGTGTTGCTGCTTCTGTTGCTGCTACTGCTGCTGCTGCTGTTGCTTCTGCTGCTGCTGCTATACATTTAGCTGTTTTTGCTTTTAATTAACTCTGTCATTTGTCATTCGAGTTCGTTTGTACTGCCTTCCCTCTCCGCTGTCGCCTCTGGGGGGGCCCATTGAAGGCTGGGGGCCCCAGCAGCAGCAGCAGCAGCAGCAGCAGCAGCAGCAGCAGCAGCAGCGCCGCTATATAGGGGCCCCCGTTGCTGCTGAAGCTGCTGCTGCAGCCTTCAAAGGGGCCCCCTGTCTATGGGGGCTTCTTTGAAGGAACGTTATAATGATTGAGGGGATGTACAACCTTTAGAGAGCTAGCTAGTTCGATATCTGGCTAGCTAGTAGCTAGCTAGCTAGCTAGCTAACTAACTAACTAGATAGCTACTCAGCTGCTCTTAGCCTCTGCAGCTGGCTAGTTAGCTGCTCAGAGGCCTTCAGAGGGGCCGCCTAAGCACGCACGTAGAGGGTGCTGCTACCGCTTCCCAGCAGAAAGGGAAAACAGGCCAGCTGCAGCTAGCGCAGCAGCAGCAGATACGGCAACAGCGTCAGCAGCAGCCGTTCCAGCAGCGGCAGCAGCAGCAGCAGCAGATAGCGCTGTTGCAGCGCTGCTGCTTGTGCAAAGCTCCAGCTTTGTTCTGCTAACGGGCTACCCAGTGATGTAGCCGCCTCAGAGCAAAGACGCTGGCCGCTGGTCAGCTAACTAGCTCCATGTGTAGGGTGGAAGCGGCTTGTCGGCAGCAGCTAGCCAGCTAGCTGGGGAAGTAGCTAGCTGAGATAGCTTGCTAGCCGCCAGACGTGCCACAAACGAGACGCCCACGTATATCTAGCTAGCTAGCTAGCTATCTAGTTAGGTAGCTAGCTAGCTAGCTATCTAGTTAGGTAGCTAGCTAGCTAGCTAGCTGGGCCGCAAGGCACCATCGGGCGTTTCGAGGCATCTGCGGAGACCCGTTGCCTCTCTCTGGGAGGCATCCTCCTCCCGAATGCAGCGGGCGTGTAGGCAGACTGCAGCGGTGCTGTTGCTGCTGCTGTTGCTGCAGCAGCAGCAACAGCTGCGTATGAGCCGTTGTATTTGACAATGGGGAAGCAGCGCCCCTCCTCTCCTCCACACATTGGAAAATTAGGGTTTAGGGTTTAGGGTAGGGTTTAGCGTTTTACCGTATGTCGGGGTCTCCTCTCTGCAGAGGATGGCTATTAAGTAAGTTTAGCAATTGTCTACCGTGTCAGTGCATGCAGCAGAGGGGGTTTGGCTGTGCATGCATGCAGAGTTGGCTAGCACCCAGCAGCTGCTGCAGCAACTCCGTCTGGCAACCAATATAAGCCGCCTCCTCTCGCATGCGCCTCTGCTGGCTTCTGGGCTGGTCTGCTCAGTACACCTGAAAGCTAAGGGAAGGCTACCCGCTGCTTTAGAAACCTCTATCTCTTATCTTATCTCTTAGCTGAAGTCAGCCACTGTATTGCTGCTGCTAATGCCGATGACTAAGGGTATTCTAGGAGACGCATTAGCTGTGCATCGAAGCAAATATTATATATATATATATATATATATATATATATATACAAATACTTAGCAGAATACTTTCAGCCATAGGAGGGTCCTTGCAATTCATGAATTATCACTCAATCCCACGGCTACGCACCCTAAACCCTAAACCTGAACTCTAAACCCTAAAACCCTAAACCCTAAAACCCTAAAACCCTAAAACCTTTCTTCTTCATTGCTGGCCGGGAGCAAACCCGCAGTCGCTACTCAGAAACAGCAGAGGACAGCAGAACAAATTAAAAGAGAGAGCAGACACATACAAAGTCCTGCAGCCCCTGCCTGCTTCACATCGCAAAGTATACTGAAAGGGTTTGCAACTCTCCTTGCGTTGCCCCTCTCTGTAGTGGCAGGTGGGATGGGCAGAGATATGTAGGAGGAATTCCTTGGTCTTCTCTTGTAACGCATTGTCTAGCAATGGCAAGCAAGCATATAGCCTCTTACACCAGTAGATGAACCTCAGCAGTGCCTAGCTTCCCGCATATAAAATAGCAGTACAACACTTGAAATACTCCATTAAATGTTTTAAGAGTTGTACAGAAACGTAGACAGCCGAGGCAAAGCCAGAGAATTGTCTTTACATGTTCGGGCGATCGACGACTGGTCCGGCAAGTAGACACGAAACACCAAACAGTAGCCTCTCCTAATTCATGTAGTTCATGTATTATGTTGCATAATATGTTTATAATAAGTTTATATATAACGGTTTTACATACCACAAACAATGAATGAGACAGAGGTTTGGTGGTTGTTAACACTTGCACACACCACACCGGGCAGCTCCGGTTACGTGCTGCCCAGTGGAAGCCACTGCGTTCGTCTGTCTGTCTGATGGTCTTCGTCCTTCTCAATTGTTTATTAAATATATTCTTTCATAACTCTCTATTTTCATATAGAGGTAAATTGATTGTTTATTTACGATTGCCATTGTCGGAAGCCCTCCACTGGCATTTCACAGCATTTCGTATTTCGGTCGTCGGTCTTCCTTGTGAAATTATGGATAGACCGGAGAGGCCTTCTATGCGCGGTGAGGGCTGAACATAGACTTCCGGGTGTATGAGCAGATTAAATGTTTTAAATGCTATTACAAGTGTGTTTGCTTGACTCCACACTTGGGGTCATTGGCAGCACCTCTAATGCACGGCTTTCGAGGGCATTTGGGGGGCTCTGTGAAATTATTATGTGCATGTGATTGTGCGTGTGTTTCTTGTGTGTCCTTCTGGATGTTCAGATGAGATCACCAACCATCCAGAGTTTTCCCCAAACTGCAGGGATGAGCTCAATGGACACATCGCGTGTGTGAAACTGTTTCTTGAACAGCACGTGGTCCATGGGGAGCCGTACGTACCAGGCAGTGAAGATGATCGGGATAGGTGTAGGTCGACGCGTTCTTTGTATATGGTGAGGGACAGAGCACTTCTCAAGGAAACAGTTGCTGAACAGACGAAAGAGGGGAGATCGACTTCGGTTCTATGCCGTCAGGAGTGTTTGCTGCGTGATTGTTGTTCACAGAGATGCATGCAACACAAGAAGAGCTTCCCATGCGATTCAGAACGTATTGCCCACTTGTTGTCGCAGCCATCGGTAAGTCGTTATTGACTATGGTTTATTTTATACTAACTCAAGTAGCTGCGGACTTGCTTGCAAGCTTTGTGTTAAATAATACAGTATTATTCAACACAATAATGACCAGTCTTTTTTTGAAAGAGTGGTGTTGTTTTCTGGAAGTAGAAAGGACCAAAACCATGCGAAATGGAACTGACGATGCACGGGAATTGCGTTGGTATTCAACTTGAACGAGCTCAAAAGCTTGGCGAAAAATACTGGACGCAAGGAGGGGAGGATCGTTGTTTGGTTACTCGAGCGAATTATGAGGTAAATGGAGAAATAATAGTACAATAATACAATAAATACTTAATACCATGATTAAATCGGCAAGTTCAAGCGAGTTAGTGTAAAGGAAGAATGCAGAATAAATGAAGTGATGCACCGATAGTAACCATTTTCTCTGGTGTCTATGCAGAGGTGTATGTACGGCACGAAGCTTGGGCTAACGGATCGGTGGAGTGGCGATCAGTTGAATCAGCAGTTGGAGAAGAACATTTCCCATCTGCATGTTCGACTTGACCACAAATGACTTCATTTTTTTCTTTGGCGCAGCGTCACTTGAAGTAACTCCTTTTGGCGAATCGTAACATATTATCAATATCCTTGGCAGTGCAACAACAAAACATAGAAATATGGGTTTCCTGGATGGAATCGAATACAGAGAATAATTGATTATGATGAATTCGGACCAGGTGAACGAAGAATCATAAGAAGACTTTTTCCAGTATACCTTTGTCAAACAAACAAAGGCGCCAGTGTGTCACCCAGTTGATAACAGACAGACAGAACAGAGCAGATCAACTGCTGTCATGATGGTGCATCTGTACCGATCATTAAGACTAAAAGAAACAGCAACTTGCAATTCAGAACAGTTGCAACATTAGACTGCGAGATGTTCTGTTTTTGAATGAAACTTAGAAGACACAAACAACTCTACCCTTTCACTCCCCTCCTGCGTGTATGATTTCGCTGTAGAAACGAGAGTTGTCTTCTCAGTCTTGGGAATGATTTGCAAAAGTAAAGCTACTTAGCAACAGGCAGTACGAAAGTCCCCTTAATAGTATTTATTCAGCCACTCCGCACATAGACAAAATACAGACACATACACGGCAAGTGGGGATTGTGTTGTAGTGTCTTTGAGAATGTCAGTTCGAAATACTCCTACCAACAAATTTGTCGTACATCTGTCTGTGCTACATTTGCGTTATTTCTCACTGTGTAGTATCTACACGGTCGGAAAGCTACCGCAGAAATAAATACAGGCGGCAGTAGCAGCACTAACAGCAGCAGCAGTATCGTTAACTTGGAGATCATGATGATGATGAACATCATGAGTTAAACAGATACCAAAAACAAATATAGAGGAGCCAAACTAATTGAGGTTTCTAATGGAAATATTAATAGGTTACCGCACCCCACCCGGTGAGTGTGCTCATTGAATTTCTGAAAACGTTGCACAGCTAGCGCCATAGCAGCATCAACAAGCCGGCATTATCCCCTGCTTCTTCTCTAAGCGTAAAGTGTACGGCGGGGAAAGGCACAAGGGAAGGGGGTGACCAAGTCAAAATCACCAAAAAGTAATACTACAAACTAGATAAAAAGCAAGAGCAACTGCACTAGAGCTCATTGCCGTCAAAAGAAAGGAATGGGAGGCAGCGCCAAACCACAAGCAGAAGCACAACCACCGCAAACAACCAAAAATTTGTATAAATATCATGTAAAAACATAAGCCGCGAAAGAACAGTCGGCGGAGCAGAGCTGCGGCAAAACAAACACAAAAAACACAACCAAAGAAGGTGAATGCGGGGTAGTTTGATTGCTCGATAACGGGGGAGCGGCAAATAGCACAATGCTTACTTACGACGAGAGCTCCTAAGCTCAAAGTGCTGCAGTCTATTACCTCAAATTTAGAATATTCATCCAACGCGCATGTGCAATGAGCTTGCATACACTCATCAAACGCCAGAGCGTATCTACAGCAAAGATAAAAACACAAACAAACACACACCTTTATCCTAAACAAAACAAATATACAGAAAGCAAAAACCCTGAAAACCTTACTCTAAACCACAAACCAAACCCTAAACCCTAAAACCTCTTGGGTATAAGTAGCGGCAAACCTTACCAGTGGAGAGGAACCACTGCCACCTCACGATAATGTTTGGTGACAACACAGCTTTGCAAAAGAAAAATGATAATACCGCCATGTCCTCCGCTGTTGCCTGCAAATACAAATCCTTTACATGTGCATATACTTGAATCCTTTCGTCTATATATATATATATATATATACACGTATACATATGTGTATAATCAGGGCACTTGCAGTAAGCTACAACACCAGCAGAAGAGATCCTTTACAAGGGTAAAAGCTTGAAAAGGTTTCATGAGGAGGAGTTGTTTCTATGTCTCAACGTTATCAACTGTAAACCTTAAACCCTAAACCCTAAAAGGGGTTTCTAACAGGAAACCCTTACACCCTAAACCCTAAACCCTAAACCCTAAAATCGGACTGCTCGATCTTAAACGTACACGTTCTGTGAGTACCGGCACCCTCCCATATTTGGACACGAAGAGCCGTTGCGTTGCGGCACCCCCCTGTGTAAGCTGCCTGCAGCAACAACAGCAACAGCAACAGCAGCAGCAACAGCAGCAGCAATAACAGCAGCAGCAGCAACATCAGTAATAATCCCCCGCAGCACTTCGTAGACACATCCACTACCACAAAATTCAAGGAAACCCTTCAGCTGGCAGATTAACAGTAAGACTGCACCACCTCTTACAGACAGCCCCACCAGCAACAGCAGCAACACCACCAACAAAACGACAGCAACAACAACAGCAGCAACAGCAGCAACAGCAGCAACAGCAGCAACAGCAGCAGCAGCAACAGCAGCAAAGTGTGGGACTAGTGGCGTACCTAGCCAGCCCTTGAATACAAATTTCACAAAGACGATGACAAGCCTTCAGCCTCTGTGCTGCTGTCAAGGGGCCCCCACTATTAACATTTTCAACATATTGTTTAACTGCAGCAAACTCCTGCGCTAGGTTTGAGGTTCCAGTAATAGGAATATCCAATGAAGAGACACCTCCTGCTGCTGCAACACCCTCAGGCAGCACTCCCTCCTGCCCCTGCTGCTGCTGTTGTTGTGGCTCTGATGTTGCCCCACCTACTGCAGCAGGTGCTGCTGCTGTTGCTGCTGCTTCCTCAGCTGCAGCAAGACGCGGGGGGCTGTCAACAAGCGGGAAGCAAACACCTATGGTGAATTCAGGAGACAGAACAGCAACAGCTAACCGCACGTCCATCGAGGTTTCTTCAATCTCCTCCTGTCTCCGTTGCTGCCGCTGCTGCCGCTGCTGCCGCCGTTGACGCTGCCGTTGTTGCTGCTGTCCCTGCCTCTGCCTCTGCCCCTGCTGCCGCTGCTGCTGCTGCTGCTGCTGCTGCTGTTCCTGCTGCTGGAACCCATCTTCATGCACGAGAATATCAACCATACGAAACCTATTTCTACATACACAGTGTATAATGCAAGAAGGGGGGAATTCCCCTTGAACCTGCCCGCCTGGCCCCACCTGGAGGGCCCCTGGGGGCCCCTGTTGGGGTACCCTACCCCCTGGTAGATGTATGTGCTCTTGTATCTCTACACAATAACCGAATACACCATCAGTGGATGAAGTAGCAAGGTCTCCACTATTCTCATCATCATCATCATCATCATCTGCTGCTTCTGCTGCTTCTGCTTCTGCTGCTGTTGCTGCTGCTGCTGCTCTGCGTACCTGGTGGGGTTTAGGCAGCGGCATTTCTACTGCTGCTTTACTTATAGGCGGCAGCACAATGCCAAAGTGATGGGAACCCTACAGACAGACAGTGAAACAACAACCCAGCCAAACCCTAAACCCTAAACCCTAAACCCTAAACCCTAATCCCTAAACCCTAAACCCTAAACCCTTTAACAAAGTGAAGAAACAGAAAAAACAGAAGAAAGTTTAATTTCAACAACCAGAAGACGTCACTTCAAATGCAGCGAAACACTGACACACAGGAGCAGCGGCACAAGCAGCAGCAACAGCAGCAGCACGTGCAGCAGCAACAACAGCAGAAGCAGCAGCAGCAGCTGTAAGAGCATGGGAAGCAGGTAAAGGAGAATAAACAACACACAGAGGAGTAGAAGGAGTAACACCAGTCCGCCGTTCAGCAGCAACAACAGCAGCAGCAACAGCAACAGCAACAGCAGCAGCAGCAGCAGCAGCAGCAACAGCAACAGCAGCAGCAGCAGCAGCTACCTGCATAGCTAGCTCAACAAGCTGCATATACTTGGGTGCACAGAAGTGTAGGCTAATCTTCTCTCCAGGCAGCAGCGGCACCGCATCCAATGCCAGGGGCCCCCTGACTGTCTCCTGGTCGTTGAGCTGCCTCACCAGCCTCTCCTCACACATAAAAAATATTGGCAGCAGCTGTCTCTGCTGCTGCTGCTGCTGCTGCTGCTGTGCATGTGCATGCGGAATGTCGTGCTGCCGGTCGTTATGTATGCCGCCAACTCCTATACTCGCACCTCGTGCTGCTTCGGCAGCTGCTGCAGCAGCTGCTGCAGCGGCAGCTCGTTCTGCTGCTGCTGCTGCTTCTGCTGCTTCTGCTGCTCGCTTCCTCATCAGTTTGGGATACTGCGCTTCTAGCAGCTGCTGCAGCAGCGTATTCACCCGCAAGCTGCTGCGGTGGCCGCTGCTGCCTGTAGCGCCGTCAGGCAGCGAGCAGTACAGCAGCGGCGTCCTACATAGAGGGCACATGGGGCGGTAGTCTAGAGCCTGCAGCAGCAGCAGCAGCAGCAACAGCAGCAACAGCAGTTAACAGCAGCAGCAATAGAGAAAGGAGGAGGAGACACACCTCCAGGCTGCTACTGACACCGGCAGTATATACAATAGCCAGCAGCTCAGCAGCACTGCCACACGGTATCAGCAGGTGCAGCAACAGCAGCAACAATACAACAATAAAACAGCAGCGAAAATAGCAGCAACAGCAACAGCAGCAACAACAGCAACAGCAACAGCAACAGCAGCAGCAACAGCAGCAGCAACAGCAGCAGCAGCAGCAGCAGCAGCAGCAGTACCTCCTCAATACAGGGTTTACAGAAGTTGTGGCCGCAGGAAGTTGTAACTGGCAGCAGCAAAATCTTCATGCATATCGAACACTCATACTCTGGAGGCACAGACTCCTCATCGCTATCTGCTGCTGCTGCTGCTGCTGCTGCTGCTGCTGCTGCTGCTGGTTCTGCTGATGCTGGTTCTGCTGCTGCTGGTTCTGCTGCTGCTGGTTCTGCTGCTGCTGGTTCTGCTGCTGCTGGTTCTGCTGCTGCTGGTTCTGCTGCTGCTGCTTCTGCTTCTGCTGGT
>CAJFCY010000558.1:0-12839 GCA_904066265.1 Eimeria zaria
TATATATATAAAATGTATATATATACTTGTGCTTGTAATGCTTTAAGATTAGAAACAATAACATTCTTAGCAGCCCCAAAATGGTTGTGCTGCATCAAAGACAAGGCGGAGACAGTGGGGAGACACTGCACGCGGGTGTTGATAACACCTATACGATAATCTGCTTCTTCCAGGTGTGCATACACCTCAGCAAGATGCTGCAATACACACATAACAAACCCTAAACCCTAAACCCTAAACCCTAAACCCTAAACCCTAAAAAACTAAAATCCTTGATTATAGACATCACAGTATTATAAACCCTAAAAACATAAACCCTAAAACATAATAAACTAATAAACATAAACCCTTATAACTCTTATATATAATAAACATACATTATATATACTGATAACAAAACCCTAAACCCTTCCACATAAATAAACCCTAAACCCTAACAATTACATTATAAACCCTAACAATAACACCACAAGATGTACGGACAGCACAATAAACCCTAATACTAAAACCCTAAACCCTAATAATAAAACCCTAAACCCTAGCAAAACCACAATAAACCCTAATATCAAAACCCTAAACCCTAATATCAAAACCCTAAACCCTAAACCTAGCATACCAAACCCTAAAACCAAGCTTACCGCAGCAGCCTTTCGAGCCAGACTTGAGTATTGCTGCTGCTGCTTCTTATATGCTGCTATCATTGCTGCATTCTCCGGTGTCTCCCCCTCAGCAACAGCAGCAGCAGCAGCAGCTGCTGCTGCTGCTGCTCCTGGGTCTCTCTCAGGTTCAATATCACCGTCAAAGAAGCGGTACTTGCGGAGGCCGAAGTCTACAGGAGAATCATCTTCTTCTTCCTGCTGCTGCTGCTGCTGCTGCTGTTGCTGTTGCTGCTGCTGTTGCTGCTGCTGTTGCTGCTGCTGTGGGTGGGGTTGTTGCTGTTGGTGCGACTGCGATGAAGCACCACCAACAGTAGAAAGTTCAGCAGCAGCTGCTGCAGCATCTGCAGAAGCAGATACTGCATGCAAGTAGCTGTGCTGCAGCAGCTGCAGACACTCTCTGCTGCAGTTACACTGCAACGCTAAGTGCTGCAGCACATCAATCGGCAGCAGCGGTAGGGGGTCCAGCTGCAGCAGTGCCTCTAGGAAAGGCTGCAGCACGCGGCTCTTGCAGTTGCTGCTGCTGTTGCTGCTGTTCATGCTGCTGCTGCGCTGCACTAGTGGCGGCTGCTGCTTCGATTGAGCATCACCACCCGACAACCCATCATCCCCGCTGCACACACAAACAACAAACCCTAAACCCTAAACCCTAAACCCTAAACGTTGTTAACATACGCAGTAAGCAAACACCGCACACTGAGCTGTCCTTCCTTAAGAACCCACAAGGGTTTGCAATATGTACTGTAGGGTTTAGGGTTTATTAGGGTTTAGGGTTTGCAAAGCAATTAGGGTTTAGGGTTTGTGAGGGTCTAGGGTTTTGGGTTTGTGAAAGCTGTTAACAGCATCTCTGTGCACAGGGTTTATGAGGGTTTAGGGTTTATATATGCGTTTATTAGGGTTTAGGGTTTATAAGGGTTTAGAGTTTCCTAAGAGTTATTAATAACGGGTATGATTATTAGGGTTTGTGGTTTATGATGGTTTATGTGGTTTAGGGTTTGCATACGAGTCATTGCTGATTTGTCTGGAGAGGAAGAGGGCAACAGCCTCCGATATATTTGTTTGTTGTTTCTCTGTTGCTGCTGCCCAGGCAGCTTTAATAACAGCAGCAAGTAGGTATTCAATAAGAGGGGCTGAGAAGAATGAGATAACCTCTAAACCCTCAAAGAAACCCTCACCATCTTGTAGACGGCATAGTGGGTGCTGCTGCTGCTGCTGCTGCTGTTGTTGCTGTTGCTGTTGCTGTTGTTGTTGCTGTTGCTGCTGTTGTTGTGAGGGAGGAAGCAGCTGCTGCATGCAGAAAGACGCGTGCTGCTGCAGTGCTGCTTCTAATGACTGCTTCCATTCTTTAAACCCAGGCAGCTGCTGCGACCGCTGCAGCTGCAGATACACCTCAACGCTGTCAGTACTGTTCAACTGCTGCAGCAGCTGATGCTGCTGCTGCTGTTGCTGCGGCGGTTGCTGCTGCTTCAAGAAGGGGGCAGCACTAGCTGAATAGGCAGCAATAGCACGAGCCACCAGTGGGGGGATTTCGTCACCATTATCATCATCAGCAGCATCATCCTCACCTTGCTGCTGCTGCTGCTGCTGCTGCTGCTGCTGTTGCTGTTGCTGCTGCTGCCTCTGCTGCAGTATGTGATGCAGCACGCTTACCTCGCACACACTGCTGACTGTATTGTTTTGCTGCAGGTCTGGCAGCAAAGGCGGCAGCAGCGCAGCAGCAGAATCACGCAACAGCTGTCTTGGGGGTAAGGCGGGCTGCAGCAGCAACTCAATGCTGCTGCTGTTGTTGCTGCTGCTGGTGCTGCTGCTGTTGAGCAGCATGAGAGATACAATTGTATGCAACACATTGCGGGAGGAGATAACTCCCCAGTGGGGCATCAGCAGCAGCAGCTGCAGCCTATCAACATATTTCAAGGGTCGAGGCGACAGCTGCTGCTGCTGCAGATACAGGCGGTGCTGCTGTACTAGCTGCATATCTAGCAGCAGAAGAGCAGCACGACGTACCCCAGCAACAGAAGATTGTGTTGCCTGCAGCAGCGCATGCAGCAGCGGCACTGGCAGCAGCTGCGACTCATCCACAGCACCGGGCGAAGGCTCTGCTGAAGCTGCAGAGGCAGCACCAGGATGCCCTGCTGCTGCAGCAGGAGCAGCAGCAGGATTTGCTGCTGCATCAGTAGATTGTTCATTCTTGACTTGCTGCTGCAGCGGAAGGGTAGCCGCCGCACCTGCTGCTGCTGCTGCAGGTGCAGCAGACCCGACAGCAGGAGCAGGAGTTGCAGCAGCAGCAGCAGCTGCTGCTGCTGAAGGAATATGGGTTTTCTCAAGGAAGTCAGAAGCTTGAGGAGGAGGTGCAGCAGCAAAGACAACAGCAAGCCACTGCAGCAGCAGCGTAACTTCAGAGCTGCGGTGCAAGCCTAGTGGCGAGAGGCTGCCTAGCAGCAGCTGCAGCTCTTCAACTGTGAATAAACCCCTGCTGCTGCTGCTGCTGCTGCTGCTGCTGCTGCTGCTGCTGCTGCTGCTGCTGCTGCTGCTGTTGCTTCGCATGCAGCAGCACTCGCTGTCGTGCACGCCGTCCATCTGCATGCGATTGTCATCATCTTTGCTGCTGTTGCTGTTGCTGCTGCTGCTGCTGCTGCTGCAGCAGCAAGTTTCAGTGTCTTGATCATATACCCCCATATCTTTCAAACTCTTGTATAAAGTTGGTAGATGTCTTAGCTGCTTCTTCTTTTGCTGCTGCTGCTGCAGCGGTGCTGCTGCAGCAAACGCCCGCCAAAGCTCGTCTTCCCATCTGTGTAGCTGCTGCAGCTGGTGCTGCTGCTGCTCTTCAGAAGCAGGCTGCTCTGCTGCAGCAAACTCAATACCATACAACTCTTGCTCAGCAGCAGCTCGTGCCTCTTCATTGTCAAATGATGCTTCTTCTGCTGCTGAGGCATCCATCTCGCTGCACCTGCTGCTGCTGCTGCTGCTGCTGCTGCTGCTGCTGCCGCTCAGACGTCGCTTCGTGCGCACTTGCTGCTCCTTGTCTGCCTGCTGCAGTGCTGCAGCAGCAGCATTAGCAGCAGCAGATGCTTCTGCGTCCACTGGGTCTAATTCTTCCCTCCCGCTGCTGCTGCTGCTGCTGCTGTTGCTGCTGCTTCTGCCCCGGTTTATTTCAAGCCGCAGCAGCTGAACTTCTTCGAACTGCAGCAAATCTCGCTGATGATGCTGCTGCTGCGCTGCATAGCTGCTGCCTCTGCATGCACTCCACCTAGCTCCAGGGATAGCTGCTAAATTAGATACTGCTGCAGCAGCAGCAGCACGTCTCCTACAACAGCGACAGCCTTGCTGCTGCTGCTGCTTTTGTTGCTGCTGCTGCTGTGGCTGAGTAAAGTAGGGGCCAAAGGCAAGTCTTGCTGCAGTGTTTAAACAGCTTAAAGCTAGTGGGTGCAGCGGCGAGCAGCAAGCAGCAAATGCGCGGTGTAACGACTGCAGCAAAGCAGCCCTTTCTGCTGCTGTGTTGAAGGGAGCAGCAGCAGCTGCTGCTGCTCCTGATGAAGCCGAAGAGTCTCCTGTTGCTGCTGCTAAGGCAGATGCTGCTGTTGCTGCTGCTGCTGCTGCTGCTGAACCACGAGAACCCAATATTAAATGTGATGACGTCGATAATAATGTTGAAAGCAACAAAAAGCAACGCACCAATGCAGTCTCCTCTGAACGCAAACCCTAAACCCTAAACCCTAAACCCTAAACCCTAGACCCTAAACCCTCAAAACTAAACCCGAAAAGGGAAAGAGCTACCATGCACACTCACCGTAAACCCTAAACCCTAGGCCCTAGCCCCCCACCCCTGGTAACCCTCTTTCCCCCGAGGGCGACAATATAGCAGTGAAACAACCTAGGGTTTAGGGTTTAGGGTTTGCGTACGGAGTTGGGCGTCTGATACAGATGGCCGCCTGTGAGATATTGTTGCTGCAACGCCTCTTGCTATATCTGCTGTGGCTTCGTGCAGCAGCGGAAACAGCAGCCGCAAGTGTATGTACACCTCATCGTGCTGCTGCTGCTTTCGGTTAGCAGCAGCTGCTGCTGAAGCTGCAGTCGAGCCGCATATGAGCCCCCGCAACAGCGCAACTGCTGCTGCCATTCGCACCTGCAGATTCACAAAAACCCTAAACCCTAAACACTAAACCCTCAAAACTAAACCCATTCCATACCAAGCAAACCTAAACCCTAAACCCTAAACCCTAAACCCTAAACCCTAAACCCCAGCCCCACTCACCGGGGCGCTGGTAACTTCACAACCCTCTCCTTGAAGCAGCAGACGCTCTTTGGGATTAGAGAGAGATCGCAGGCCTAAGAAACAAACCACAAACTCCAAACCACAAACCCTAAACCCTAAACCCTAAACCCTAGATTTCAACACACAAAACTGCAGCAGTGTCCCTCATGTGAGGGTTTAGGGTTTAGGGTTTACAAACTATTGTGGGTGTTTAACGTCTGGAGGCTGTGGCTGAGGGTTTAGGGTTTGCATTTGTTGTTGTTAACATAGATCAGGGTTTCTACTTGATAGACTAGGGTTTAGGGTTTAGCGTGTGAATGAGGGTTTAGGGTTTAGGGTTTAGGGTTTGTTGCTCTCACCCGTAGATATGGCTGCAGTAATGCGCTCATAGAGCAGATCTTCAGGGCTCAGGTGCTGCGCGGGGGGCAAGCTCCACCAGTTGCTGCTGCTGCTGCTGCTACTGCTGCTGCCGCTGTTGTTGCTACGCCAAGCAGCAAATGCCTTGGACCCAGCAGCAGCAGCAGCAAGATACCCTGCAGACGGCCGATGCAGCAGCACCAGCTTAGCAGTTAAGTGCTGCAGCGATGAGCAAACCCTTGCATTGCTGCTGCCGCAGCAGTTGCCCAGCAGCAGCACGACGTTACGCAGCCCCCCACGCCAAGCACATATCGGGGGTTCTATGCTGCTGCTGTTGCTGTTGCTGCTGCTGCTAGTGCTGCTGCTGCTGCAGCAGCAACTGCAGGTGCAGTTGACCCCCCTGTTTTCAACAGCGACATGTGCTGCAGCCAGAGCCACTAGCAGCTGTTGCTGTTGCTGTGGCTGCTGCTGCTGCTCTTGCGCAGCATGCAACTCAACTAGAGGCAACTGCTGCTGTCCTGCTGCTGCAACTGCTGCTGATGCGGGTTCCGTGTATACCTGCACACCCAGCAGCACGTCCCCAAAACAACAAACCCTAAACCCTAAACCCTAATCCCTCAAATTCTAAACCCTAAATTCTAAACCACATTCACTTGCCTGTTGACAGAGTCTTGAGACAAGCTGCAGCGGCAGCGGTGTCTGCGGGTGTATCTGCAGCAGCAGAGCCAGTTTAGGAAGTGCTGCAACAGCACCTGCAGCAGCAGCAGCAGCTGCTGCATGGTCTTTAGGGTTTGTTGCTAGGCAGCGGAGCAGCAGCAGCATCACGAGGTTCTGCTCTGTGCTGCTGCTGTTCCAGTCTGGCTGCTCCAGCTGCTGCTGCATATCTATATGCAGCTGCTGCGCAACTGCTGCGCTGCTGTCGTATACTACCTGCCCCATGTGCTGCAGCAGCTGCAGTGCCTTTTGTTGCTGTTGCTGTTGCTGCTGCTGTTGCTGCTGCTGTTCCCTGCAGAGAGCCAATGCAGCTGGAAGATCTGCCAGCATGTCGTCGTGCTGCTGCTGCTGGTGCTGCTGTTGCGTTTGCTGCTGTTCTCCCCCTTCTAGTTTGCGGCGTTTGTCCACCGCATGCGCTGCTGCTGCTATGCTGCTGCTGCTGCCGCGTTTGCTGCTGTTAAGCAGCTGCAGCAAGACAGCTCGCCTCTCCCATGTAATAAATATATCAAGTATTTCTATAACATGTTTCCTACCGTCTGTCTTTCCCGTAGCTGCATTGCTGCTGTTGCTGCTGCTGCTGCTGCTAACATGCAGCAGCTGCTGCGCAGCACCTAGCAGCAGCTGCACCACAGACCGTCTAAAGAAAAACAGTATCTGCTCTTGCTGCTGCGCTAACCGCAGAAACTGCAGCAACGGTATATCTCCTGAGGCCCTTAGCAGCAGCCTTAACCAAGAGGGGGCCAAGCGAGTGCTGCTGCTGCTGCTGCTGCTGCTGTTGCTGTTGTTGCTGCTGCTGCTGTTGCCGCTGCTACTGGTGAGGGTGGTGATGCTGCTGCTGTTGTTGTTGTTGCTGCTGTTGCTGCTACTGTTGTTAGCCCCTCCACCGGAATCTAGTTGCAACGGCAGCAGCACAGTAGGCAGGGCAATCAGCTGCTGCAGCAGCAAACCAGCAGCACGACGCAACAAATGAGGCCGCGGAGAAGCCTGCCACGATAGCACAGACTGCAGCAGCAGCAGCGGCAGCCGCTGCTGCTGCAGCTGCAGGTGTCTAGACACCTCAGCTAAGAGAAGCACAGACATGTGCTGCACTGCGATGCTGTCTCCTTGACACTGCAAACACAAAACCCTAAACCCTAAACCCCAAACCTTAAACACTAAACCCTAAACCTTAAACCCTAAAGCCTGGCTGGCGCAGCTGCTGGCCCGCAGAACCCCAAACCAGCAACACTACATTCTACACTTAAACTACTAAACCCTAAACCCTAAACCCTAAACCCTAGCTCACGGCTGTACGCCAGGCAAACGAAACGAGTTGCTGCCGCGCTTTGCTGTCATAGATGAGCAGCCGCACCGCCACTCGCACCGTCTCCAAGAAGGCCATGCTGCAGCAGCAGCAGCAGCAGCAGCAACAGAAACAGCAGCAGCAATGACAGCAGCAACAGGCATAACGCACAACAAAAATAACCAAGTCGCGATGCAGCACAACAGACGCCACAGCAGCAAACTAGACAGCAGCAGCAAGTGCTAGCTGGTGGAGCCTAAACCCTAAACCCTAAACCCTAAACCCTAAACCCTAGCCATACCAAAGAGAGTCATGAGTCCTTAAGACCGGTTCAAGCTTGACAACTGCAGCACTAAGAAGCTGCAGCAGCAGCCTTGAGTCTGCTGCAGAGAGCATCCCAACCTGCTGCTCAGAGTTGCTGCTGCCACTGCCACTGCTGCTGCTGCTGCTGCTGCATTGAGTCTGCAGCAACTCACGCAGCACTGGCTGCACAAGCAGCTCAACTACCATTGACAGCTGCAACGCCTTTACAGGTCCTGAGGTTGCGGTTGCATCAGCAGCTGCAGCAGGTGTTGCTGCTGTTGGTGCTGCTGCTGCTGCTGCTGTTGCAGCCGACCCAGCAACCTCCAGCTCAGAGAAGCAGGTCATTAGCAGACGCTGCTTCTGCCGCAGCAGCAGCTGCGGCAGTATCTGCTTCTGCAGCAGCAGCGGGATAAAGGAGAAGCGAGACACCGTGCTGCCAATGCTGCAGCAGCTGACAAGCGTACGTATAACCCCAAGGGTTTGCTGCTGCAACAGCTGCTGCTGCTGCTGCATCAACGCCACATATACACAAGAGCGCATTGCCACCTCTTCTCCCTGCTGCTGATGCTGCTGTTGCTGGTGGTGTTGCTGCTGCTGCTGCAGCAGCTGCTGCTGCAACCAGCCTAGTAGGTAAGCGTCAACCTTCCCCTGCAGCTCCCCAGACACTGCATAATGTAAGAAAGCTGTCAGCTGCTTCGCCTGCAGCAGCAGCTCCTCGCGATCTGCTTCCCGCAGCTGATAGTCTTCAGCTGCAGCAAGTGCTGCTGCTGCTGCTGCTGCTGCCCTATCCGCTGTCGGTGAAGCAGCAGCAGCAGCAGCAGCTGCTGCTGCTCTTGCTGCTTTCACTGCCTCTGCTTGAGGCAGGGGCACTCCGTCAGCAGCCAAATTTAAATACTGACAGAATAACTCAACTAAAGACTGCCGCTGCTGCTGCTGCAGCGGTTGCTGTTGCTGCTGCTGTGGCTGTTGCTGCTGCTGCTGCTGCAAACTAGAAGACAGCAGAAAATCGACAAAGAGGAGATCTGGGTGTGCCTGCTGCAGCTCGTAGCAGACTTTCGTCACTGTTACTGCAGCAAAACGCAAGCTGCTGCTGCTGCCGCTGCTGCTGCTGCTGTTCATCTCCGCGCGCAGCGCTGCCTTCATATCTGGCAGTAACTGCAGCACCGCCAGCCTGCAGCAGCAGCAAATGTAGCAGCACACGGCGCCATGACAGCAGCAGAAGTAGCCTTTGCAGCAGCAGCAGATCAAGCAACCAGTGTAACAGCAGCAGACCCAGCCACCAATGTAACAGCAGCATATGCAGCAGCATAAGCAGCAGCAGCAGCAGCAGCAGCAAGACGCAGCAGCAACTCACCTCAGAGGCCTGGCTGATGTGATTTGCAGATGCTGCAGTAGCACTTCCAGGAAGGCCTCCTTCATGCTGCAGTACTGCAAAGCTTGCAGCAGCTGCTGCTGCTGTTGCTGCTGCTGTTGCTGCTGCTGGAGCAACATCTGTTGCATCTTCTGCTGCAGCAGCATATGCCCCTCCTCTGTGAGCAGAGGCCGCAGTAGAGCAGCAGCAGCAGCAGATGGGAATCGGTTAAGGAGTGAGCTAAGCGGTGCTGCATACAGTGGAGACTGCAGCGACAGCAGCCGCTGCAGCAGCTGCTGCTGTGCCTCCGTGCTGCTGCTGACGCCACAAGGAAGCAGCAAAGACAGCAGCAGCTGCTGCAAGTCTTCAACAGCAGGGATAAATGCAAGAGCTGCTATGCAAGCAGCAGCCGGCCGCCACACCTGCAACGCATACCTAAAACCCTAAACCCTAAACCCTAAACTCTAAACCCTAAACCCGAAACTCTAAACCCTGGTCTCCACAAACCGTCATAGATGCCAAACCCTAAACCGTAAACCCTAAACCCTAACTAAACCGCTGAAACCCTAAACCCTAAACCCTAAACCCTAAACCCTTGAAGCTGACCAGTATGTTTGAGGAGGCTGCAATGCCTTCGGGTGCAGCACTATGAAGGAAGCGTACTGCTGCTGTGCTGCTGCTGCTGCTGCTGCTGCCACAACCTCCAATGGAGGAGGAGTAGCAGCCTTCAACTGCAGCAACCGAGAAGGTATGCTGCAGCAGCTGCTGCAGTAGCTGCTGCAGCAGCGGCCTCCTTCCGTTGCATGCGCTCGGGCTTAGGTGTTGCAGCCGGGAAACCCCCTGCAGCAACCCCACAAGATAATTCTCCTTTGGCAGCAAGGCAGCTCCAATACGTTCTGCTGCTGTTGCTGCTGCTGCAGTTACAGGGTCTGCTGCTGCTGCTGCTGTTGCTGCAACTGCAGCCGCCAGCTGCCTCTCTACAGCGGGCCACACAATATCTTCTAGCGCAGCAGCAACCAATCTGTTGTTGTTGCTGCTGCTGTCGTTGCCACTGTTATTGCTGCTGCTGTCATTGTTGCTGCTGCTGCTGCAGTTACTCTCGTGCTTCAGCAGCACCTTGAGCGCATGCATTGCTGCGCGTGACAGGTCCTCAAAGGGAAGGAAGAGGCAGCTGCAACAGCAACACAGCAGCAGCAGCAGCAGCAGCAGCAGCACCCACAAGACATGCTTACCAACCCCTCTACCCTACACTATCTGTCGCTCCTGCTGCTGCTACTGTTGCTGCTGCTGCTACTGTTGTTGCTGCTACTGCTTTGCTACTGTTGCTGCTGCTGCTACTGTTGTTGCTGCTACTGCTTCTATTGCTGCTACTGTTGCTGTTGCTGTTGCTGCTGCAGGTGTTGCTGCTGTTGCTGCTGCTGCTGCTGCTTACTTCGCAATGCCGACGACACAGTGCTGCAGCGCAGGAGCCAGAGGTGGGGCGGATGTGATGACGAACGGGACGCTTGCTTCTGCAGCAGCAGCAGCTGCTGCTGCTGCAGTTGCTGCTGCATTGAGAGAGCTGCTGCTACTGTTTGGGGTGCCTGCAGGGCCTCCAACCTGCGCTGCAGCAGCTGGCTGCTCCTTTCGTGCTGCATGCAGCAGCTGCTGCAGCGGCAGACGCGGAAGCAGCAGCAGCGGCCGCCAATCTTCATGTAGTACAGCGAGCTTCAAGAAGCGGATGGCTAGCAACAACGCCTTCAGCAGCAGCAGCAGCAGCAACAGCATCAGCAGCAACATGGCCACACACAGCAGCATGCAATGCTATTATGTATTCACAGCAGCCTAAGCAAGGCCTCTGTTTTAATGCTGCTAGGGTTTAGGGTTTAGGGTTTAGGGTTTAACGTACATTTAGCACATCCGCTTCAACAGCCGTGGAAGGCACCGCGCCTGTAGTCGCGCTCGCCTGCTTCGCTGTTGCTGCTGCTGCTGCTGCAGCTGCTGCTGCCGCTGCTGCTGCTGTTGGTGCTGCTGCGGCTGCTGCTCCTCCTGCTGCTGTTTGCGCAGCTGCTGTAGCGCTCGGCGTGCTAGTCGGGGTGTTGAAGCTGCTGCTAGGGGCAGCTGCAGCAGGGGGAGTGCCACCTCCATCTCGCTGCTGTTGCTGCTGTTGCTGTTGCTGCTGCTGCTGCGTCTCTGTGGCTGCTGCTGCTGCAGCTACAGCACCTGGACCGAGAGCCGCAGCCTGTGCCACCGCAGCAGTTGCAGCAGCAGCAGCAAAGCTTTGGAGGCCTCGATATACAACAGCAAGTGTATCATCTAGAAGCCAGCAGATAACAGTTAATCCATCTGCAGCAGCAGCATTAGCAGCAGCAGCTGCTGCAGCTGCAGCAGCAGCTGCTGCTGCACTAGCAGGAGTGTTGCTCGATGCGTTTATCTGCTCAGTGTTCTGTGGTTGTTGTTGCTGCTGTTGATGCTGTTCTGCCACCGGTGTGTTTGTTGCTGCAGCAGCAGCAGCAGCAGCAGCAGCAGTAACAGCAGCAAGTGCTGCCTTGCCAGGCAGCAAACCTCTAGGAGGGGGGCGAAGAGCAGCAACGAAGCAAACACAATCTAGGAAGGCAGACTGCCACCGCGGAGACAGCAGCCGCAGGTGTCTTAGGGTGACCCACCGCAGCACACGCAGCAGCGGCCAGTTATTATTATTATTATTATTATTGTTGTTGTTGTTGTTGTTGTTGCTGTTGTTGTTGCTGGTGCTGCTGATGCTGCTGCTGACTGTGCTGCGCGAAGGAGCTACGCCAGATACGTCCTGCTGCTGCTGCTGTTGCTGCTGCTGCTGGGACTGCAGCAATAGTCCGTCATCCACCGCTGGTGCTGCTGCTGGGGCGCTGCTGCTGCTGCTGCTGCTGCTCTTCTCGGTACTGGTAGAAGCAGGAGGAGGTGCAGCAGCAGCAGCATTAGCAGCAGAAGCAGCACTTGCTGCAGTGCTATGACTAAGGACTTCTGCTGCACTGCTGCCTATCAGCAGCGGCAGCAGCAGCAGCAGCCGCTGCGCAGACTCACGACAAATATAATTCTGGTGAAAGACAGCAGGCAGCAAATGAATATCTAAACATCTCCACACTCGCTGCAGCAGCCTGCTTACATCTTCTTCAAAGGCAGCATCTGCTGCTGCTGCTGCTGCTGCTGCTGCTGCTGCTGTTGATGTTGACGCTGGCGCTGACGGAGTTGATGCAGGCGAGGAGCATTCGTCAACGCCTCCGCTTGAACCTCTTGCATGCAACCCCTGCT
The DNA here is from genome assembly GCA_904066265.1 of Eimeria zaria. Taxonomy (NCBI): domain Eukaryota; phylum Apicomplexa; class Conoidasida; order Eucoccidiorida; family Eimeriidae; genus Eimeria; species Eimeria zaria. The sequence continues at coordinate 12,183 of CAJFCY010000558.1, forward strand.
GCTGCAGCAGATGCTGCTGCAGCTGCCGCAATGTTATAAACTCGCTGCGCTTCAGCCACCAGGGGCCGCCAGCATAAGGCTGCCGCCGCTGCTGCTGCTGCAGCGGGTAGTCTTCAGGGATAGGGGGTGGCACAGCCCAGCTTGTTTCTGTTGCAGCAGCAGCAGCAGCAGCTGATGCTGCTGCTGCTGCTGGGTCACCCCTGGCAGCTGCTGCAGCGTCTGCTGCAGCACCTAATGCTGTCTCTGCTTCTGCTGCAGCAAGGACTCCGCGAAGGAAAGGGGAAGAGTGGGAGCGCTGCTCGTTGCGCTGCTGCTCTTGCTGCAGCAGCTGCTGCTTCTGCTGCTGTGATAGCTGCTGATTGCTGCCTACTAATGCGAATAGCTGCAGCAGCCACGGAAGCCGCACCTTGCCGCAGTAACCCAAACAGCTATGCGCAAGCAGCAGCAGCAGCAGCTCCTCTGCTAATGAAGCACTTAGACGGGCGTCCGTTCCCTCTGTACACACAAAACCCTAAACCCTAAACCCTAAACCCTAAACCCTAAGATGTTCCAACAGTAGACAACGATGTTTCAACCCCACAACCATAAACCCTAAACCCTAATCCCTAAAACCACAAAACCTTACCCCCTACCACCACAACCCTAACACCTACACCC
>CAJFCY010000559.1:0-12826 GCA_904066265.1 Eimeria zaria
TTTTTCTACTTCTATAGTTTTAGTACATTAAACAACAATAGCTTCCAAATGTATCGAAAATTTTCTGTTATTTTTAATATCGTCTGCGTGCACAGCCAAACAATTGTCTAAGTTGTAGACTGGTGAGAGGGGGTGTCGCACGTTCTGCAGGCAGAACGTATTCCTGCTCAAGCTTCTTTAAAGCCTCCTTGGACGTAATTGTAGTTGTTCCGACGGAGAAAAACGTTGCCACCACGTAACTTGTGGTTTGTCTCTATACTTCTGTTGAAAATCTTGATTCGTGCTATTCAGGATTCCTCAGCATTTGTTTCTCCTCCTGAGCGTGAAAAACCAAAAACTTTGCTAATGCCAGCTTATACGAGTACGTGGAAAACTAGCTGGTTTTTGCTGAAAGTGAAATCACAGTTGTACCTGACAGGTGCTTCGGATTCCCCTCGTTAGTGTATTCGGAGTAGCCGTATATGTTAGTACCTGAACCGGAAGGCAAGCACGAAACCTGCCTCGAACATATAACGCCTCAGCAAGCCATTTTGTAGAGACACACGTCATCCAATTTCAAAGATTGCATGCTACATGATGTAATATGCTCTCTCCCAAATCGGCACATGCCTTCCTAGCTGCATGCACGCGGCGTACTCAAGGCCAAGCAATTGCTCAACGACTGTCTGCAGTATTTATGGTTGCAGCAAAAACGGCCTGGTTGCGATTTCATGTGGTATCGGCTTGCCGTAGCAGTTGCAACAAGGTGCGCTGTTCCTTGCTGCTGCTCGTGCTGCAGCAAGTTTAAGAATGACCCCCCCCGTCCACCAGCCATTGGGGTGCTGTCCCCAGGTCGCCTCGGGCCGCGACGGCAGGTCAGCTGCGTGCAGAACACCCCTACTCTAATTATATTTGACTCCATTTCAGCTCACTGCATATTTCGAGCAGGATCGACAACTCTCGTTGCACATTAGTGTACGCTTCAATCTGCCTTTTCAGCTCATCCCCAGCCTTTAGGTAGGCCGGGCCTACCTGAGGGTCGTTAAGCACAGGACGCCTAAAGACCGCACGGGAGGTCATATGCTTCTGTTGAGGTCTCATTTGAAGGGCTATGTTCGAGTGTATTGCAGCTCACGACCGCCCTGCGTTTATGATCGAGGGCTCCCGTTAGAGCAATGCTGGCGGCCCTACCAACCTGCACAGTATATGCTTGCGCATATAACTCTTATTGCTTCAAAGAAATACGTAAATTTATGCTAACGGCACCTCTGTTACAAAAAATGCAGGCGACACTGCCCGTAACCATGGCAGACAGTAGAGGCGCAACTCAGTGTGTGTGTAGCTGCAACAAGGGTTAGAAGACGTGCGTTAGAAACCGCTGGGACAGAGCTGATGGTACTTCTTGACGCTTGGCTGCTATTTTATATTGAAATAAGCCAACGAATCAAACACTATGGAAGCTCCAGGCTTGCAGCTGCGGCGGTGTTCCTTAACTTGAATTAACACTGCCTGCCCACTGGCGGAGTTACGTACGCGAAACCGCGGGAACAGACGCCGCTGCAGACAGGCTTGTGGTGCTCAGAGGCATTTCACTTTCTTTTCAGTATCGAATTAATAAACTTTATGACTAAAGTTCAAACCTTTAACCGAGAAAGGCAGTAGGATCGGGGCTCTGTTCGGCGGCATGCACAGGCAGCGGAAGCGCAAGGACGGCGACGAAAGACTAAAGGCCGCAGCAAGTGTTCAGATTTCTGTGCTTTGTTGATTTTCTACTGTAAAACGAATCTTTTGTATTTTGCTTTCCTCCAAAATGCACCATAGCGGCGGATCTTCTTCTTTTTAAGCTTCTGTAAGCCCTCCTTTCTGGTGGACGCACGGCGTCCTTACACCCCCACGAGCACCGACCGAGAAAGAGTAGCGCGATCTCAGGCTCCCCCTTTTCAGATCTTCATTTTATTTGCACGCTTGGGGCTTTCGTCTTTCTTCTTTAGGAGCCCGGGGCTGCGCTGTCCCCGCGAGCCTGTCTGCCTGCTGCAGCAGTCACTAGGGAAACGCCGAAGTAGGCCTGCAAGCTCAGATAGAGGACTTCGCATCAGCGGAGGCGGTTCTCTAAGGCGTATTAAAGACACAGAAAACATAATGGGAATGCTCATTAATACTCCAGTGATGCAGCGAACTCGTGCGCTTGTACAGAGGCGAAAGTAGCCTGCATTAGCGAGAAACGAATCGGTGCTGCTTGAGCAGCTGTCTAGGCGACCAAACGCTCCATATATTTCATTTGAACCACATCTAACTAACGGGCAGCATTTTCTTGAACAGAGAGAAGAGGGTTGAATCGCCTCTGCCGCTCTAATGGCGTCGGGCGAGGCCTCATCATCTGGGGGCCGCTCTGGCGGTTCCCATGGAAAGGACAAACATTCAAGCAGCAGTCACAGCAGCAGCAGTCACAACAGCAGCAGCCACAGCAGCAGCAGCAGCAGCAGTTCAAAGAAGCACAAGTCCAGTGGACACAGCAGCAGCAGCTCGGGTAGCCGATCTACCAACAGCAGCAGCAAGGCCGCAAACCCTGAGCGTGAGAATAGCAGCAAACATAAAAGCAGCAGCCATAGCAGCAGCAGCCATGGCAGCAGCAGCCATAGCAGCAGCAGCCATAGCAGCAGCAACAGCGGCAACCAAAAGAGCAGTAGTCACAAGAGCAGCAACAGCAGTAGCAGCCACAGCAGCAGCAACCATGGAAGCAGCAGCCACAGTGGCAGCAGCAACCACGGCAGCAGCAACCACGGCAGCAGCAGTGGGCATAGGAGCAAGGGCAAGGAGGAGCTGAAACACTCGAGTAGCAAGACAAAGCCTGAGTCGGAGTCTATTCGTGCAGAGCCGAAGAGTGAAAGTGCATCAAAGGACAGCAAAAGCAGCAGCAGTAGCAGCAGTAGCAGCAGCAGCAAACATGCAAAAGAGGCGAAGCGGAAGCGTACGAGCCACAGCCGAAGCTGCAGCGCGGGTGAGGGTGGCAGCCGCAACAACGATAAGAAGAGGAAGAGGGAGAGAAGCCCTTCTTATCAACCTCCTCCGATTGTTAACACAACCGACCCTACAAAGAATACGCTAGGTGATCCCTTCCCGCCTGATCTTGAAGGCCCATGCTATGTCAAGTTGTTACCACAGCCTCGAGATGTATCGATTCTACTGGGTGTAGACAATAGGGGTCTAGCCAATTTAGCCAAGGCCCATGGCTGTAAGAGCCGCCTCTCTGCTAAGGACATCTTCTTCCCCGAGACAAACCGCCGGATGTTGCTGCTGCAGGGGCCTCTAGAGTCGCTGCTGCAGATGCTGCAACAGGCGCTTAAGCAGGTATCAGAGCCTGGGAAGCACCGCGACAGCAGTCCGAGCTGCAGCATAACCTTTATAGCCCCTCATTCTGTGTGCGAGCTCACCCCTCCCAACTCAGATCAACCGCTGCGCAAGCTACGGAAGATAGGCGCTGCCCGTCTCCAGATTAGCGACAGGAAAGATATGAAGAAGCAAGGAGGCCGTGAGAGGCTGCTAACGCTGCAGGGAACCCTTGAAGCAGTCCAGGAGGCTGCTGGTGAGCTAGTGCGTTTGATTCAGCAGATAGAAGATTTAAGAGATCATATGAATCTCAAATACGAAAGCTGTATGCCTAAGGTGGAACAAGAGGAGAAGGAAGAAAGGCTTGAAGACCTGCTAGGGCAGGATCTAGATGAATCAACGGTGCAAGCGCTGGCTAGTATTCTTATTCCTCCTAAAGAAGAACCTGTTAAAGCGGGTATTGCTAGTGTAGCTCCTAACGTTCCGAATCTATCAGACTCTGCTAAAGCTGCTCTTATCAGTCAGGCTCAGGATGAGCTTGCTCGTATCAGCAACTTGCAGTATATGCGGGATTCAAGATCAGTGTCTATGCAGGGGCCTGCGTATCACAAGATTCTGGTGAGCGACTTAGTAGCTGCCCAGCTTCTTGGGTCTAATGGCAGCATTATATCGCAATTTGAGGCTGAATACTCAGTTCAGGTTAAGGTAGCTAATCCTGAGCCTCCTCCATGCACAGAGAGGATTGTCATTATAAGTGGGCAGCCTCAAGATACAGACAGAGCACTGTTAGCTGTTCTTGAGAAGGTTTATGCAGCTTGTCTAATGGTTGGGCATGCAAATTTCATGGTATGGAGGATGAGTGCTATGAGTACTTGCTGTGCCCTTATATGCGGGCCTGGTGGTCAGCGAATCCGTCAACTTGCAAGTTTCACAGGAACAAGAATTCAGATTAGCAACAGAGATCAACAAACTCCATCACATCATCCTGGTCAGCTGGTCCCGTCTAATCCACATGAACGTATTATTTCTGTATTAGGCCCACTTGAACAGGTTACTATTGCTGTAAAGGCGATGCTTCCATATATTCATGCAGATCCTAATCAGTCACTATCTGTACATCAGAGCTATGGCCATGGCTATAAACTTAAGATGCCATCATGGGCTGAAACAGGTGTTTTGCAAGAAGGTATGAATATGGAAGCTCTTAAAGAAGAACCCTTAGAGGATGAACGACCTGTTTCACTACCGGGTCCATTCCATATGAAATTATTGATAGATCCAGCTCTTGCAAACTCTCTTATTGGCAAAGATAGTCAAACAATAACCAAAGTTGCAGAAGAATGTGGTTGCAGTATGCATGTATTATCATCGAAAAACAAATTCCCCGATTCAAATGATAGATTGTTGCTGATGTCTGGGTCAACTGAAACCATCAGTACTGGGGTTATTGCACTTCTTGAAAGATGTAAGGAGGTACACCCGAACCTACCTTACGATCAGATGTATGCGAAACTTGTTGTACCTACTAGTGTCTGTCCTACTGTTATAGGCCCGGGAGGTGTACGTGTTAGGGAGATAAGAGAGGCAACCTTAACACGCATTACTGTTGATAGAAATTCAAGTCCTTGCCCAGAGAGGGTTATTGCTATTCATGGTATGGCCCAGGGGGTCCATCAAGCTGTTGTAGCTATTAGCACTATTGCACAGACAGATCCTAGTCTTGTGCTTATGTTAGAGCTGCAATATGACTACTTAGAACAGCAGCAGGAAACCCAACAACAGAATGCACAACTTGATTCAAATATCGTCGGAGCAGTGCTTGAAGGTGTCCTTTCTGTTACAAATAAAGTAGGAGGAGGTGCAGCAGATGCTGCTGTCAAACGTTTAGAAGGCATGAAACAGGTAATTAGATATGTTTTCTATTTCTATCTCTCTATTCTCCTGTCCACACCTTTCTTCTTAGTGTTCTCTGACTCTCTTTGTTGATATCTTTCTCCGACTCTCTCCTTCTTTTACTGGTATCCTTCTATGTTCTATGGCTCCCCTTCTTTCTTCTGCTTGTTTCCTTAGTCTTATTGTTGTACGGCAGTCTCCTCGCTGTCTTCGTCCTTGTAAAGCTGTTCTCATCACACTTGTCTCTTGCTGTAACAACACCTCTTCATTGGGCCACTAATTGCTAGCGCGACTAGTATAATTCATAAATAACTAAGTTCCGTGGTTTAGGGTTTAGGGTTAAGGGTTTGTTGTTTGATGATTGTTGCTGTGCAGGCGACGGCAGCTTTGGGCCCCATGGGTCAGCACCAGAGCGGTTTCACCCCGAACTATGACGCTCCCGTTTCTTTTGTCACGGCTTCGAACCCTGTAGTTACACCTGAAGCTTCTAAGAGCTTTGCTTTAGCCCAGAGAGCAGCTCAGGCCCTGGGTAACGATCCTCGTGTACGACTGCCGTCCCCACCTCGTGTTGCAGATAGTTGGGAGCAGCAGCAGCGCGAGATTCAGGAGTACGAACAGCAACGGCTCGCAGGCCATGTCGAAGTCTACAGCAGCAGCGGATCCGCCTCCGCTCCTCCACCACCAAGACCGCCAGGGCAAGCAGACGCTGCTGCTGCTGCTGGTGGCGCTGCTCCACCGCCGCCGCCGGATAACGGTATGGATGCGGACGACGGGGACCCGCTGCTTGAGGGGTTGATGAATGAGGCGTTCTAAACATTACTATTATTAGTAGTGGTATTGACGCGAGTTCAAAGCCGAAGGCTTAATGGGGGGTTGGGTATTACTTGCGGGTAAGAGGTGCGGTAGACTCAGCAGGAGGGCTGTCGCCTCTAGCGACGCTTCCTGCTGGTCAACAAAGTGCATGCATTGCATGCATGCACGTACATATGCAATGCATGCATGCGTGCGTTGGATGCATGTGCCCTTGTTATAGTAGCACTACAATCAATAGAATAGCGTACTTGCATCAATAGTTTCATGGGGAAGGGCAGAAGGAAGCAATGGTGCTTGCGGGAGTCGCCTGCCCTTTTCAGTTTCTAGGCGGGCGTATAGACAGTTCGTACACTGCACTACATTGCATGCAAATCCGTTCAAACCTTGTTGCTGCCCAACTTTCAAAATCTACTTTTGTGCTGTGCGAACAGCGTATATACGCATATTATATAGATGTATATAATATATATTCTATATATTAAATATAAATTATATAGCGTATGCATGCATGAGAGGTATATTTGTACACGAGCTTACTTTCGCACATTCAGATACTCACGAAGCCTTAGCGTCACTTGTTAGAAGACTCTGCAGCCAATCGGAACACTAAGTAGTGTCCCACAGAAGCACCAACCAGTGGGTTTCAATGCAGCAGCATGCAGTAACAAGAAGACGCGCGAAGACGCCGCGTGACGTCCGTCAGTGTTGTTTGTTTTGCTGAGCGTCTACTGGTGGGAGGGTAGGGTCTATGGCGCGTCTTAGTGCATAGAAGTAGAAGATCAAGAGGGAGTTAATTGTAAAAACTATATTATTAATTTTATTCACTAGTTCTCTCTTTAAAGGGGACAGACAACCTCGTGATATTCAACCACGAGGTCGGTGCTACAGCCGGATGCACGTACAGCGTATCTTCTTAACTGGAAACTGGCACCAGCGACTGAAGTCTGAACAAATGAAATAAATACACAATCAATACATTGAATTACATTGATGAAAGAATTAGTTTATTAAATAAAACAAGCAATTAATCTAGAAAAGGCTCTAGGAACGTATTTACTTTGTATATAACGGCTCGCGTATCGCGATCAGAGCTCGCAGTGTATGAATACCGGAATGGTGGCGTAGGTGGTATCGCCTGCCTTCATTTGTTCACTTCACAACTACTTCTATAAACTCCTCAAAATTTCATTTGGAGTTGACAATAGTTGAGTTAATAGTATCTTTTAGTTCAAATGGCGATCTTTTTTAGTGTATCTTTCGCGCTGCAGCCGCAGCCCAGCCCCATCATTTTATTTCAACATCGCTAGGCAGATTGAAGAAAGCGGCAGGATAAACTGCAAAGAAATTGGATCTTTGTTTATTTTTAACATTTCAGTATCAGTGGTGTTATCCCCTAATCTGTTTTGGGCCTGTTCTCCAGCTGTATTCTGTTAAACAGCGCCCGCACTGCTCTCTCCCTTGTGAGGGCAGCAATATTTTGATAATTATAGAGTTGAGACCGGTCCATATTGCAAGTCATAGGCAGAGAATGAAGTAGGAAGTATAAGAAAATGGACGCCTCTCGTGGCCAGATGCCTTCGGGCCTGAAGGGGCTGTGCCCATACACCGTCCTCGGCTTGTGTTTATCGGAGGAGGGTCAGCAGCTGAGTGTACAACAAGCAGCAGCAGATGAAGCTGCAGTTTCAGCTCGCGAGGCTTTGAGTTCAAAGGCCATCGCAACTGCATATAGAAAGGCAGCCTTAAAGGCGCATCCAGATAAGAACAAAGGGAGAGAAACAGAGGCTGCTGCTGACTTCTTAGTTGTGAATTTAGCGTTTGCCTTCCTCTCGAATGCAGAACAACGTGCAGCCTACCATGAGCATCTCCGAACGCTTCTCTCTCTTCGGCAGCAACGACAGCAGCAGCAGCAACGTTGGACAGAGAGGGATAAGCAGAAGCAGCGTTTCAAAGAAGAGCTGCAACGTAAGGAAGCAGAAGCACGACAGAAGGTATCACAGGCACACCTTGAAGAGGCAGCATTGCAACGAATAAGAGAGGAGAATTATCTTTTTATGAAACAGCAAACAGAGTTAAGACAGAAACAAAGACAACAAGTATTCATAGACCACTCCACACAGCTGCTGCAACAGGCGCAGCAGAAGCAGCAGCAAACTCCTAAAGGTCATTCATCTGTGCATGCAACGCATGCAACCAGCGATTCAGAAACAGAGACAGAGGAGACTGTTGAGGATCTCCTTCGGAGGTCTCTTCTGCTGCAGTGGAACACTGCTGCCTCGGCTGACAAGCGGAAAGCAGCAGCAGCAGCAACAACAGATGCATGCAAACAGCAGCAACCGAACTCTACATCACCAGCAGCTGCAGATGCAGCACCAGGTGTAGATGCAGAGGCGAAACCAGCAGCAGCTGCAGCAGAGGAAGCAACAGGAACAACAGCAGACACAGCAGCAGCAGAAGGATCGACAGGAGACTCGAATGGAGCAGCAGCAGCATCAGGAGCAGCAGCATCAGCAGCAGCAGCAACAGGAGCAGCAGCAGAATGGCCTTCGCCTGCTTCTTTATGTTCAAAGTTTCGGGTGTATGGTGCTGTTGATTTGTTTATGTTTTCACGGAGGAGAGGCCAGGCGTGTATATCTTTCTCTACAAGGGAGAGAGCTATTGAAGTTGCCTTGCTGCTGCAGCGGGAGAAGCAGAGACACCGTGCTGAAGGAGACAGCAAACCAAAGACAGAGACACTGAATGTTAAACTAGCAAATAAAGTTAAGGGACTCGAACAGCTTATACTTAATATACGAAGTGTTGCTGCTGCTGCAGATCAACAGCAGCAACACCAGCAGCAAGGAGAGACAGAGGATATGCGAGAGATTGCGGAAATGGCAGCAGAAACAGAAGAGGCAGCAGGTGCATTTGCGTCTGCTTTAGCAGCGGCTCAAGCTGCTGCTGCTGCTGCTGCTGCTGCTGCACCACATAGTCAACCTGCTGCAGCGGCGGCGGAGGAGCCGCAAATAGTCAGCGATAGCAGTGACAGTCCTCCAAGAAAGAGCAGCAGCAGCAGCAGCAGCAGTGGGTCAGTGAACATTGCAGAGGCGACGCGAGCTGCAGCAGCCTTTGGGTTGGGTACTGCAGCAACAGCCACTAAGCCAATAAGCGGTGCTGCTGCTTGCATATTAGAGTATGTAAGGAGCTGCAGCAGCAAGGGATTGCAGGAGGCGCAGCGGCAGCAAGAAGCAGCAGAAAAAGAAAAGGGATGGGAATGGATAGGCGGCTCGAAAGTTGCTGCTAGTATGACACTGCAGGAGCTCGAAGCAGCAGCCTTTGGGGAACTGCAGCGCAAGAGACAGCAACAGCAGCAGCAACAACAGTAACAGTAGCGAGGGAAGCAGCAAAAGCCGAACCCGCAGCAGCAATAGCAGCATCATAAGAAGCAGCAGCAGCAGGAATAGACGAATATAGATAGATAGGCTCTTTTAGGGTCTGGTGTCTGTTCGCGTTGATGCACATTCCTCCCCGACCTTGAGAGTGCGGCAAGCGGGGGCTGTTGCTGCTGCTGCTGCTGTTGCTGCTGCTGCAGGTGTTGCTGCTGCTGCAGGTGTTGCTGCTGCTGCAGGTGTTGCTGCTGCTGCAGGTGTTGCTGCTGCTGCAGGTGTTGCTGCTGCTGCTGCTGTTGCATGTAAAAGACGTGTAGAGTGTAATGTACAGTGCCACAATATGTAAATGCTGATAGCAAGTGCTGAAGACTGCCTGCTCACATCAGTTGTTCAAACACACGAGGTGTATGTACACCTCAGAGTTTCATAGTTACACAGACATGTTACAGGGAAATAACTTGTATTATTTTTGAAGTTTTTTTAATTCTTTTTTCAGTAGTAGAGTATTTCGTAACTATTAAAAAAAAAATAATAACAAACACAAAATTGCAAACATACAAACAGAAATTACATACAAATAAACAAACTAGCAAACAACAAAACAAACAAATATATGTGCAGGATGAGTAATTCAACAGAAGATAGAATTAGTACAATAAACACAGCAAGTTCAATAGAATAAACATGAACGCATATATACATACACATATACTACCTCTCAATGGGTATTATACATATAGTATATAGAATAAAATAAAAGGTAGAATAAATGACAGGGAATGCACTAAAATTGTTTAAACCGTCGGCTGCAACGACCTCTAATTTGCAATGAAAGGGGAGCAAATATTTATTTGAATTTGTCTGTGTTTGCAGCTGTTAATAACAGCCGTATTCGTTTTTTTCTTATAGTTTTCTTCTTGCGGTGTATTCACAGTTCTTTAGCATTTACTGGCATTAACAATTGTTTATTATATTTTAATTCTTTGACTTCAATTAGGTATTCCTCTCCTACACGATATCCGCTGAAAAAACAAACTGGGAACGAATGCAGAATATGTACATCGAATTGAACTTAAAATGAATAATTAGCTACAAATTAGGTTTATGTAAAGTAATAAAAGGAAATAATTAACATTCAAATGACCGTTTTGCGTATCTGTTGGAGGCGCAAGCAGGCTGTGTTGCCTCTGCCGAATCAATAACTGAAATGGAAAGACGCCTGTTTTTATTTGTATAAACAACCCCTTTATATATTCTTTCATCTTCTAATTCAGGAGAGAATTTAATTTTTCCAGAAGATGCTTTTTTGTCTGTTTCTGCACGAGGGTGACCACAGGCGAGAAGACGTTCGTTATAGTGACAAGGGAGCTGTTTCTTCTCCTAACAATCAGCTCAGTGTAAATAAATAATATTTTGTCCTTTAAACGAACTAAAATATAGCGAATTACGTGAACTTGTTGTCTAGTTTCAACCACCTGTTGAGGAAGCGGGGCTGATCATGATGGTAGGTTGTGTTGTTGCGGTGTCTGTACAGCTGCTCTGCAACAACAGAAAATGAGAAATCTGTTGCTAACTGAACTCTATGATTAATTTCCTTTCTTAAAGCTCTGAAATCGATAATATATTTTGCTTTAGAAACCCAAATAGCTGCACCAAATCCCCCGGTGTTTCTCCTGATCAAGGAGAGCCAAACGAAACCAATCGGCAGAAAAGCAAGCGCTTTCATTTATATATGAATTAGAGTAAACAACAAATACTTATTATGAATATGGTTTATATGCCACGTTATCGTCTTTTTCACCGCCTTTCTTCCTCTCCTTTATGCTGCCTGAGGCCCTACACCTCCCCCTCTCTTGAGCTGAAGAATTCCATTGGTCATGCAGAACCAGTGCAACGATTCGGGTGTACATACAGCTCAGCATTATTCAGTTCACAGGCAGATAATCATTACAAATCAATTGATGAATATCGCAAGTCAATTGGTCTGAAAACACAAGAAGACTATGTTCGTCTTGACAAAAAGTATTGCTCTCCTAATTATTCACCAACTCCCGTTGTTATTACAAGAGGAGAAGGAGTTTATGTATGGGATACAGACGGTAACAAATACTTCGACTTTGTTGCAGGAATATCTGTAAGGTTAAGACACTAAGGCAGACACACATTCCGCATACAAACCACATATTCAGCGGCTGCCTGTTTCACCAGCAACTGCTGCTGTTGCTGCCATGTAGAAAAACAGCAACAGCAGGAGAAGCAGCAACAACAGCAGAACCCTTTACAGTCTGTACAGCGCAGCTGCTCCTCTTTTTATGCATATTCCCTGTAGTAGGGGGTTAGTGTCTCGCCGCGGTATTCACTAATTAAAGCTATTGTCTATGTTGTCGCCTTCGTGCGGTGTACATACAGTATACAAAGCAGATAAACATACAGCAATTATACCAGCCCATACATTCTCCCCCAAATATATATTTATTGGAGAGCAGTGGCTGCCAGCCCCAACAGAAACGCATGCAAACCAACAACATACAATATATTTAGTTGAAAGGGCAAGTTTAGGTAGGAGAGATATACGTAAGAGACAATCTTATAGTGATGGAGTGTATATGCATGCAGCTGTACATACACCCCAATTTGATAAAGTATTATTAAGTAACCAATATAATAATAATAATAATAATAATAATAATAATAATAATAATTATAATTATAATAGAGGAGGTTGTATGGGGGGTATGAGGAGTCTCCGTCTCCAGTCTCTAGCATTAAGAGAGTTGCTACCATCTATCTCTATAATAACATGTGCAACTGAGGTAGAACATCTAAAATATAGTTTAATAGATTATAAAATACAAACAATTAATAATATTAATATACAACATCTTAAACAAATTGTTGGGGATGCATGCAGTCAACCTATATACCTCCTTCTTAGAGTTTATGAATGTACACAACTACCTGATACTTCTCCTTCACCAAGTCCTAGAGCTGCAGCAGCAGCAGCAGAAACTGGTGCTGCTGCTGCTGCTGCTGCTGCTGCGGCTGCTGCGGCTGCGGCGGCTGCACCTGCTGCTGCTGCTGCGGCGGCTGCTGGAGCAGTTTCAACTGGTGCTTCTCCTCCTGAAGCGGCTGCAGCAGCAGCACCAGCTGCTGCTGCTGCTGCAGCAGCAGCAGCAGCAGCAGCAGCACAACCATGGGAACCGCATAATGAATATGAAATGGCTGCTGAAGATATAGAAGGTTGGTCTGTATTATATGAAGCTCCTCCAATTGAATTAGGAGACAGGAGTAGGGTGTCTCCTGATGCAGTTAAACTACATGAGGGGAGTCGTTTCTACTATAAACACCCCATTATACCTGCTAAACCACAGCTGCAGCAAATGAATAAACAAACAGCAGCACCTCTACCTGAAGGGACTGCTGTATGTAGTATATATATATATATATAT
>CAJFCY010000560.1:0-2500 GCA_904066265.1 Eimeria zaria
CAGTAGCAGCAGCAGCAGCAGTAGCACTAAGAGCAGCAGGTGTAGCAACATCAGTAACAGCAGCACTATGAGCAGTAGCAGCAGCAGCAGCAGCAGCAGCAGCAGCAGCAGCAGCACGGGCCACGAGCAATAGCAGCAGCAGCAGCAGCAGCAGCAGCAGTAGCGGCAACAACAGAAGCAGAAACACCAGCCGCAGCAGTGACAGCAGCATGATCAGCAGCAGCAGTTGCAGCAGCAGAAGCAGTAGAAGCAGCAGCAGCAGCAGCAGCAGCAGCAAACCTGAGGTTGGTGATGCGACGCCGGAGTTTGCTGCTGCTCCTTCTAGCAGCAGCAGCTCCTCCTCTCCCGTATAAATGCTTCTGCTGCGGCTGCTGCGCAGCAGCAGCATCTCATCAGACACTGCAGCAGCAGCAGCACTAGCAACAGCAGCAGCACTAGCAGCAGTAGCAGCGGGGGCACCTGCTGCTGCAGCCGTTGCTGCTGCTGTTGCAACAGCTGAAATACCGCTCATCTCAGCAGCAGCAGGAGCTGCATCACACAGAGCAGCAGCAGCTGCTGCTGCTGCATCAGGAGGGGCAGCAGAAGCAGCAGCAGCAGCAGCAGGATTATGAGGGCCCCCCTCTAAGACAGCAGCAGGAGCAGCAGCATTCGAAGCTATTGCTGCTGTCGTTCGTGCTGCTGCAGTTGCTGCTGCTGCAGTTGCTGCTGCTGCACTTGCTGTTGGTGCATTTCCTGCTGCTGCATCTCCTTCCGATGCAATTGCTGCTGCTGTTTCTGCTGTTGCTGCTGCTGTCTTTGCTGCGCATTCCAGTGGAAGGTGTGGGGCCCCGCAAGCAGCAGAAGCAGCAGCAGGATCAGCAACAGCAGCAGCAGCAGCAGCAGTATCAGCAGCAGCAGCAGTTGCATGTTCCTGCAGCAGCTCCTGCATATCCTCAGCCAATAGATAACTCAACACAGGCAGAGGCCCCGATTCTGCTGCAGCAGGGAGATGCAGCAGCTGCTGCTGCTGCTGCTGTTGCTCTGTTTGCTGCAGTTGGTGAGGCTGCTGCTGCCGTTGTTGCTGCGGCGACACTTGTTCCAGTTGCTGCTGCAGTGGTAGCTGCCGCTGCTGCTGCTGCTGCTGCTGCTGCTGCTGCTGCTGCTGCTGCTGCTGCTGCTGCTGCTGATTTGGCTGTCTCCCTCCCGCCTCAAGGGACTCCGAAAATCTCCTTGTTGCTGTCAATGTCGACAGGAGCTGCTGTTGCTGCTGCTGTTGCTGCTGCTGCTGCAGCAACAATAAAGCGGGAAATGCGCTGCGGCAGCTGCACCTGCAGCAGCAGCAGGGAAGGCGCAACAGCCGCCGCAGCACCTGAGGGGCCATCATGCTGCTGCTGCTGCTGCTGCTGCTGCTGTTGTGGCTGTGGAATCTCGTGTCCCTGCTGCTTCGTTGCTGCTGCCAAGCAGCGGCAGTAGCAGCAGCAGCAGCAGCAGATCTACCCCCGAAATGATGCTGCAGCAGCAACCTTGATGGGGCAATTGAAAACCCAGTAGCAACAGCTGCAGCAGCAGCTGCTGCTGCAACAGCTGCTGGAGCAGCTGCAGCAATAAGGCCACTGGAAGACCTGCAGCAGCAGCAGCTGCTGCTGCAGCTGCTGCTCCAGTTGCTGCTGCTGCTGCAGCTGATGTTGCTGCTATTATAAGTAATATAAATAATAGAAGGAAGAAGAAAATCAATTTCTGCTGCACGAGGTGCCGTGAAACCCACTGGGGGGCCCCCTGAGGGGCCCCCTAGGGTCGGCGGCGGCGGTCTTGCTGCTGTTGCTGCTGCTGCTGCTGCTGCTGCAGCGGCAACAGCAGCAGCAGCAGCAGCAGAAGCATCAGCAGCTCACCTTTCACTGAAACTCTTCGTTTTATATTTTAGTATTTCTGTCTTTGCTTCTAGGAGTTGTGCATAGATAGAGCAACTGCAGCAGCAGTCGCAGCAACAATAACGAGCAGCAGCAGCAGCAGCAGCAGACAACAGCAGCAGCAGCAGCAGCAGCAGCAGCAGCAGCATTCAATATTGCTGCCTACACTAGAAGTATATTTGGAATATATTAACGTGCACATTTGCTTTCTTGGGTGATTGCATTTGTAGCAGCTCTAGCAGCAGCAGCAGCAGCAACAGGAGCAACAGCTGCTGCTGCTGCTGCAACAGCAGCAACTGTGGCAGCAGCAACAGCAGCAGCAGCAGCAGCTCACTGCTACCTGTGGATGAGCCAAAGCTTCTCCCTTGTAAAGCAGCAGCAACTGCAGCAGCAGCAACTGCAGCAGCGCGAGCAATAACAGCAGTAACTGCAACAGCAGCAACAGCTGCAGCAACAACAACGGCAGCAGCAACTGCTGCAGCATCAATAGCCATCCATGAGGCAAGTTTAGCCAACAGCAGCAGCAACAGCAGCAGCAGCAGCAGCAACAGAAACAGCAGTGAGGCCTGTGCAGCAGCAGCAGCACAAGCATTTCTTGCTCTCACAACTTGCAG
>CAJFCY010000560.1:7500-12784 GCA_904066265.1 Eimeria zaria
GCCTACTGAAGTCAACGGAGAAGCCAATTCTGTGCAGAAATCACCGCTAGCTTCAGCAGCAGTATCAGACACAGCAGAAACAGCAGAAGCAGCAGCAGCAGCAGCAGCAGCCGCCGCCGCCGCAGCATCACCGACGGCAGCAACACCAACAGCAGCAGAAGCAGAAGCAGCAGCAGCAGCAACAGCAGCAACAGCGGATACTGCGATCGTAGGGATAGAAGGCAGCATAGATACCCCAGCAGCACTTTATGCAGCCACAGATAGCAGCAGCAGCAACAGCAGCAGCAGCAACAGCAGCAGCAACAGCAGCAGCAGCCCCCCTAGCAGCCCCTTAGCCGATCGAGCCGACGGAAGCAGCAGCAGCAGCAGCAGCAGCAAGGATGAGACATGCACACGTGAGAATGCCAGCAGCATAATGCCAGCAGCAGCAGCAACTGATGAAGCAGCAGGTGCTGTAGCAGCAACAGAAGCATCAACTGCAGCAGCAGCAGCAATTGCTGCTGCTGCTGCAGCAACGGACGCCACATGCGACGAGCAGCTTTTGCTTCTCGGTGCTGCTGCTTTGCTGTGTACATTCCTGGCTCTGAAGCCTGCTGCTGCTGCTGCTGGTGTTGCTGCTGCTGCTGCTGCTCTTCCCAAAGCAGCAGCAGCCGTCCAGGTAATATGCAGCAGCAACAGCAGCAACAGCAGCAGCAGCAGCTGCTGCAGCAGGGAATGGAGCGAAGCAGAAGCCATTGAGAGCTGCAGGTTTTTCTTTCAGTCATACTTGTGGGTCCTACTGCAGCAGCAGCAGCAACAGCAGCAGCAGCAGCAGCAGCAGCAGCAGCAGCAGCAGAAGACAATGCGAGCCCTTGGGGTGTATTGTGATATCATAGAAATAGTGTTTGTTGTTGCTGCATACAAGGGCTGGCAGCAGCTGACGTCTTTGCTGCTGCAGCTGTTTGCTGCTGCTGCTGCAGCACTCCACAGAGGCAGATCCTTGTACCCTGAAGCAGCAGCAGCAGCAGCAGCAACAGCAGCAACAGCAGCAGCATCAACAGCAGCAGCAGGGAAGGTGCCCTGGGCTACCGCTTTCTCCTTAAATAAAATATTTGAGGAAACGGTGGTGCTAGCGATGCAGCAAATGCAGCAGCAGCAGCAGCAGAAGCAGAAGCAGCAGCAGCAGCTGCTGCTGCTGCCTTCAGGAGCTGTTACTGCTGCTCCTCCTCCGATATGGCTGCTGCAGCAGCGCAAGCCATACCATAAGGAACAGCAATTACTGCTGCTGCTGCAGCAGCAGCAGCAGCAGCAGCAGCAGCAACCACTTAAACCTACATTAGATGCAGGTCTTCTTTGCTGTCTATGGAACCCACGTCAAGCAGCAGCAGATACGGTGGCAGCAGCAGCAGCAGCAGCAAATGCTGCTGCTGCTGCTGCTGCTCCTGCAGCTCTTGCAACATTACTCGCGGCAGCAGCTGGCCGCTTCTTCCCTCCTCTTGCTGTTCTGCGGTGGCTAGTTGCTGCAGCAGAACAGAGCAGCAGCAACAACCGCAGCAGCAGCAGCTGCTGCAGTTGCTGCAGCTGTTGCAGCTCCTGTGTCTCTGAAGAACCCACAGATCTCGACTGCCTCCTAGCTTCCATTAGCAGCAGCAGCAGCAGCAGCAGCAGCAGCAGCAGCAGCAGCAACAGCAGCAAGGGTAAGGCCCGCCCCCTGTCTGCTGCAGCACTTACATTTTTATGCATGTACACTTCAGAGCTGCTGCAGCGGCTGGGGTTCTTCCAGCAACAGCAGCAGCAGCTGCTGCTGATGGTTGCTGCAGCAGCAGCACAGCTACTTGTACACCGCAGCGTCAGCAGCAGAAGAGCTGTTGAGCTGAGGTCAGTGCAGCACGCGCGTTGCTGTCTTGCTGCTGACCCCACATGGGCCACTTGCTGCAGCAGCAGCAGCAGCAGCAACAGCAGCAGCAGCAACAACTGTTTGCTGCTGCACCCGCATAGCTGCAGCTCGGAACTCAGCATCCAGCGGAGCTCAAGAAACAGCAGCAGCACACTGCACTGCACAAAGGACAGTAGCAGCAGCAACAGCAGCAGCAACAGCAGCAGCAACAACAACAGCAGCAGCAGCAGCAGCAACAGCAGCAGCAGCAGCAAAGTTATGCGTCCCCTTGCTTCCCCCATAGACCTTGTGAGTTTCCCCCTATCTCTCATGCATTTGAGGCATTGTCTCCTCTCAGCAGCAGCAGCAGCAGCAGCAACCCCAGACCCAGCAGCAACATCAACAGCAGCAGCAGCAGCAGCAGCAGCAGCAAAACAGTTGTCAGACTTTGGTGGAGGGTCGGCTTGGCTGTGGCTGCTGCTGCTGGGGGCGCTTGAATTGCAATACTCAGCAGCAGTTCTCCATTTGCTGCAGCAGCATTTGCTGCCGCCCCTGTTGCAGCGCCTGCAGCAGCAGCAGCAGCAACAGCAGCAGCAGAAGCATATGCAGCAAGTGCTGCTTCAGTGTGCTGCAGCTCTTGCTGCTGGTCTCGCAAGGTGTACCCTTGAAGATGCAGCAGCAGCAGCAGCAGCAACAGCAACAGCAGCCACAGCAGCAACAGCAATGGCAAACGCAGCAGGCGAAGAGACAGGAGACACTGTAACAGCAGCAGCAAAAGATGCTGCCAATGAGGTCATTTGGCCCTGCTGCAGCAGCTACAACAGCAGCAGCAGCAGCAGCAGCAGCAGCAACAGCAGCAAAAGGATGCAGAGGCAGCAGCTTGCTGCTGCTGCTGTTGACTGTTTGCTGCAGTGCTGGAGTTGCTTGCGGCTTCTCCCTCATGCCGATGAAGCGGTTCCCCCCGAGCAGCAGTTGCTGCTGCTGCTGGTAGAAGCAGCAGCAGCACCGCAGCAGCGCAGCAGAACACTTAGAGACAGAAGAAACCACCGCGCTGCTGCAGCAACGAGGCAGCAGTTGCTGCAGCAGGACTTGCTGCTGCACCGAGAGCTGCAGCAAGACTTCCTTCGTCACCAGCACTCGTTGCTGCTCCTGCAGCAGCAGCTGCAGCAGCAGCATGTGCTGCAGCAGCAGCAAGAACTGCAGCGGCAGCAGCAGCAAGAGGGTGATGACACCACTGCTGGAAGCCCTCCTTCTCATGAGGGGCCCCTCCTTGTTAGCCCGCAGCAGCAAGCAGCAGCAGCAGCAGCAGCAACGCCAACGGAAGCAGCAGAAGCAGAAGCAGAAGGAGAAGCAGCAGAAGCAGCAGCAGCAACAGCCTATTCTCCGGAGGTGCCATGCGGCAGCAGCAGCAGCAACAAACCTTTGCTGCTGCAGCTGCTGCAGCAAGAAGCAGCACCAGCATCGTCAGACAGTGAAGCATCAAGCCCTGTATCCACCGGTGGCTGCTGCTTGCTGCAGCATCAGCAGCAGCAGCAGCAGCAACACGAGGGAGCAGCAGCAGCAGCAGCAGCAGCATCGCCAGGAGTAGTGTCTCTTTGCTGCGATGATATTAATTGCTGCTGCTGCTGCAGCACTGATGCCTCGGCATCCAGTCCGTACCCCCTTAGCAGCAGCAGCAGCAGCAGCAACAGCAGCAGCAGCAGCATTGACTGCAGCAGTTGCTGCTGCTGCTGCTGCTGCATAGCGCTGCAGCCATCACATGCTCGGGGGTTGCTTAAGGATATAATTTCGCAGTTTGCTGCAGCACTGCAGCAGCGTGGCTGCACACTTCCTGCCTGTTTGCTGCTGCACCTGCGTCTTGCTGCTGCTGCTGATGAAGCTGCAGCAGCTGCTGCAGCAAAAGCAGCAGCAGCAGCAGAAGCAGTAGTAGCAGCAGCTTCATCAGCAGCAACTACTCCTGTGAGAGATGATCTGCTGCTGCAGCAGCAAGAAGCTGCAAGTCTTTCGCCCCCGTTGCTAGGCATGCAAACACTCGAGGAGCAGCAGCACAGCAGCAGCAGCAGCAATAGCAGCAGCAACAGCAGCAGCAGCAGCAGCAGCAGCAGGGTACTCGTTGGAGCATTCGTTCCTGTTGATAGCTCTGCGTTTAGTGGGGCATCAGGTGTAGCAGCTGCTTCTGTTTCTACAGCAGCAGCAGCTGCTGCTGCTGCAACAGCAGCAGCAGCAACAGCAGCAGCAGCAGGAGCCAGAGGTGTAGGGTTGCAGTATGCAGCTACACTTGCAGCATTAGACAGAATTCGGAGGAAGTGGCATGCAGCAGATACAGCAGATGCAGCAGCAAACAACTGAAGCAGCAAGAGTAGCAGCAGCAGCAACAGCAGCAAACAAAGCTCCTGTTGTCTTTGCTGCGCTTGTCTGTGCTGCTGCTGCTGTCAGCTGCTGCTGCTGCAGCTGCTGCAGCTGCTGCAGCTTAACGTGCTTTTTTATAACTTCCGTATATTTGATATTCTTAGTCCCGAACAAACGCTGCTGCTGTTGCTGCTGCTGTTGCTGCTGCTGTTGCTGCTGCCGCTGCTGCTGCTTCTCTTTCTGCTGTTGCTCCTGCTTCTGCTCCTGCTGTTGCTCCTGCTGCTGTTGTTCCTGTTGTTGCTGCTGCTGCTGTTGCTGCTGTTGCTATTGTCGCTGTTATTGCTGCTGATGTTCAGCAGCAGCACTTCGAGATGTCACAGACACCAACAGCAGCCCTAGCAGCAGCAGCAGCAGCAGGGCAGCAACAGCAGCAGCAGCAGCACCAGAAGCAGCAGTAACATTAGGAGCAGCAGTATTTGGAGCAGCAAGAACACTGAACGTAGAGGCACTTCAACTAGACAGCAGCAGCAGCAGCAGCAACAGCAGCAGCAGCAGAGTCAGAAGCAGCAGTAGTAGCACCGCAGTCACCAGCAGCAGCAGCAATAACAATAGCAGCAACAGCAATAACGACAACAGTTTCGAGAGAAGTGATAGCAGCAGCAGCAGGAGATACAGCGAAGTCGCCAGCAGCAGCGGCGGCGGCAGCAGCAGCAGCAGCAGCAACAGAGTCAACAGCAGCAGCAGAATTACACATAGTAACAGCAGCAGCAAAACTAAGCCTAGCAGCAGCAGAAGAATCAAAACAGTAATAACAGCAGCAGCAGCAGCAGCAGCAGCAGAGTCAACAACAGCACAAGCAGCAGCAGCAGCAGCAGCAGCAGCAACGGCGGGAGAATGAACAGCAGCAGTAGATGTCTAGGGTTAAAAGTATATGTTGTTTGTATATATTTTATATTAAAAAATAAATAAATATTTAAATATATTTATAATATATATATTTTTTAAATTATGTTGTTGAAACTCGATTGTATGAAACCCTGTAAAGCCCCAGCTAAGGAAGACCTCAAACAGCCGCGGTTT
>CAJFCY010000561.1:0-12785 GCA_904066265.1 Eimeria zaria
TTGTTGTTTAGTATACTTGCTATGTATATTTTGTTTATCTATAAAGGCTTTTGCAGCTGCTTTATCGTCTGCCACCTCAGCAACAAAACCCTCGCTGTCGCTGCTGTGAACAAAACAACTTCTGCTGCTGCTGCTGCTGCTGCGGCTGCTGCTGCTGCTGCTGCTGCTGCTGCTGCGACGACGACGGCTACTTCGGGGTGCCCTGCGGATGCTGCTGGCTTCACTCGCACAGAAATCATCGTCGCTGCTGCTTCGGCTTGTGCTGCTGCTTCTGCTGCTGCTGCTGCTGCTGAAGCCCTCAAGGCTGTCTGCTATTGTCTCCCAGTCAAAATCGAGGTCTGTCTGCTGCTGCTCTTCAACAAGTTTGCTGTCTCCTTTATCCTGCATGTATAGCGTGTCAGCTGCTGCTTCGCTTCCTGCTGTTGTAGCTGCGAAGACACCGATCCCTTGCTGCTGCTGTTGCTGCTGGGGTTGCTGCTGCTGCTGCAGCTGCTGCAGCAACGCACGGCGACCCGCTGCCTCGCGGGCGCGAGTGGCTGTCTCCTCCTGCAGGAGACGCTGCACCACCGGTAGCATCGAAGTGTCTCCATGAGGCGGAAGTGCTGTTGCTGTGACTGCAGTGGGAAGACCGAACTGCAGCTGCAGCAACCGCCGCTGCTGCTGCTGCTGCTGCAGCACCTGCTGCTGCAGCAAGTCTCCTCCCTCTTGCACATCGGCTGCTTCTATAAACGATAGAGGCTCCAGAGGGAGGCATGAGGCTGCCTGCTGCTCGACAGCAGCTACTGCCTCTTCCAAATCTTCTGCCTGCTGCTGCAAGAGCCTGCAACAAAAACCAACAGCAGCAGCAGCAACAGCAGCAGCAGCAACAGTGAGACAGAGCATATGTGCGCCACCTCATAACCGACAACTGCAGCAGCTGAGCAGCAGCAGCAAAAGAAACTACAGACTCTTACTTTAATTTTTCTAGCAACTCCATCTGTGCCCTCTGCTGCTTTTGCTGCTGCTGCTGCTGCTGCTGCTGCTGCTGTATATGCTCCTGCAGTTCATTGGCGTCAGAAAACACCTCCCTCTTGCATGCAGATTCAGCAGCTTGTGCAGCAGCACGAACATCTGCTGCCGCTTCTGCTGCTGCTGCTGCATCTTTCTCAGGCGAAATGAAGAGAGACTGCTGCATGCGGCTCCCCAGTGTCTGTACAGCGTGGGGCACCTCAGACTCAGCTGCCTTTGCTGCTGCTGTTGCTGCTTCTGTTGCTGCTGCTGCTGGTGCTGCCGATGAGGTAGACGGTGTCTGCTGCTGCAGCAAGTCCCTTGTCGTGCATTCTAAGAAGTCGGCAGGCAGCATGAAACGGGACCCAGGCCTGCATTGCCTCTGGCTGCTGCTGCTGTTGCTGCTGCTGCTGCCGCTGCTGCTGCTTGGCGAAATATTAGCGGGCGTTTGAACTTGCTGCTGCTGCTGCTTCTCTTGCTGCTGCAGCTGCTGCTTGTGCGCATGCGCTGCCATGGGGATCGTCCGGCCAATCATCCCCAACGCCAGCGCCTCAGCCCGCCGCAGAAGCAGCAGCACTCGCCGCTGCTGCTGCGTCACTGCAGCACCAAGCCTGAAAATACATCATAAACACACCGTAGCAAAATACAAACTTCAGCAGCAACAGCAGCTGCAGCAACACCAGTCAGGGCAGCAGCAAGAACAGCAACAGCAAGAGAAGCAACAGCAACAAGAACAGCAGCAACAGCAGCAGCAGCAGCAGCAGCAGCAGCAGCTGTACCGTTGAAGCGTCTGCGAGGTTTGCTGCGCCTGTGCATCGTTTGCGAGAGCCAGCTGCTCCTCATACAGCTGCTGCTGCATTAGCTGCTGCTGCTGGAGGCGTATCAACAGCTGCTGCAGCTGCCGAGCCCGTTCGCGTGCTGCAATTCGCTGCTGCTGCAGCTCTTCAAGCTGAGCAGCAGCAGCATTGGGTGGCAGCAGCGCCAAGTCTTCCAAGTGCTGCTGCTCCTGTGTTGTCAACAGCAAAAGGCTGTCGTTTCCCTGTAGCTGCTGCTGCAGCAGCTGCTGCTGCACTAGCAGCCTGCTTAGCAGCCGCCTCACTCTGCTGCTGTCCTGTGCCTGGGCCTCTTCTATGCCACGCAACTGAGATAGCCGCTGCAGCAGCCCCTGCTGCTGCTGCTGCAGTGTATGCACAGCCTGCCGCAGCCCCGTCACCTGCGAAGCTAAAGTGACAACCCGTTGTGGTTGCTGCTGCTGCTGTTGCTGCTGTTGCATGCTAAACTGCTGCTGCTCGATTTGCTGCTGTTGCTGCTGCAGCTGCTGCGTCAGCGCCTTCCGTGCAGAACTGCAGCAGACTTCAGAGGCAGCCAGCCTCCACTCAAACGCACGCAGTGCTGCAGCAAGTGGAGCAGCAACAGCAGCAGCAAGCGCTCCATTGGCCCCCAGAAGCTCTTCTCCTGCAGCAACCTGAGACCATACACCAGCAGCAGCAGCAGCAGCAGCAGCAGCAAAAGCATGGCCCTGTCCGTACCCCGTGATATATCCTAGCAACAGCAAGAGCAGCAGCAGCAGTAACAGCATAAGCAGCAGCAGCAGCAGCAGCAGTAACAGCAGCAGCAGACAGCCGCAGCGTACTCTCTTAAGCAGCGCTACCACCTCTAAATGCTCAGAAGAAGACTGCAGCTGCTGCCGCAACTTGTGCAGCGTGCTGCTGTTGTTGCTGCTGCTGCTGCTGCTGCGTCTAGGGGCTGCAGCATGCAGCGCCTTTGCTGCTGCTGCAAGCGTCGCCTCCTTTGCTGCCTTGCTGCTGCGGCTCCATACGGTGTCTGCTGCAGCAGTTTTGCTTCTGCTGCGGCTGCGGTGTTTCTCTTTACTTTGTCTTTTGCTCTTGCTGCTGCTCTTTCCTTCATGTTTGCTGCCTCTGTGCTGACCTTTGCTGCTGCTGCTGCTGCTGCTGCTCTTATCGTGACTCCGCGTCACCTCTGCGTTGCTGCTGGGGGTTCTCCTGCTGCTGTTAATGGGTTTGCTGCTGCTGCTACTGCTACTATTGCTGCTGCTGTCGTTGGTGCTGCTGTTGCTACTGTCGTTGGCGTTGCTGCTGCTGCTGCCGCTGTTGCTGCTGCCTCCGCTTGTGACAGCCTCTTCTGGAACGGTGACTGGCTTAGCGTGCTGCTGCTGCTGCACCTGCTTCTCAGTATTGAACCGCTGCAACCACGCTTTCATCTGCTGCTGCAGGCAGCGATCCTGCTGCTGCTGTTGCAGCAATTGCTGCTGCTGCTGCAACGGAGGCAGCAACGGTATCTCAAGGGCCTCTGTCTCGCGCACAAGGGTTGCGCAGCGGTCTGCCAGGTGTACAGTCACCTCACCTGCAGCACGTACGCCCCACACATGCAGGATAAGCTGCAGCAGCAGCAGCAGCAGCAGCAGCAACAGCAAGCTGCTGCATCAACAGCAGCAACATCAGAAAACAGCAGCAGCAGCAGCAGCGGTAGCGGGAGCTGTTGGTTGAAGCGACTCTGCTAGCCAGTGTGCAGGCAATGAGAGATGATGAACTGTGCGGGCAAGGGGGGCCAAAACCCTAAACCCTAAACCCTAAACCCTAAACCCTAAACCCTAAAGCTTTCCTAACCTGTTGACTCTGCAATGAAGAAGACAGCAGGAGAGGTAAGGAGTGGAGTATCTACATCTGCCTGAGGAGACACACAGAAAAGGAGACAGATAAAAGGAGACAGATAAAGGGAGACAGATAAACATAAAGGGAGACAGATAGAGAGAAAGGGAGACAGATAAACATAAAGAGAGACAGAGAGAGAGAAGGAGAGACAGATAAAGGGAGACAGATAAACATAAAGAGAGACAGATAAACATACAGAGAGACAGCAGATACAGACAAACATAAACAGAGACAAACGGAGACAAATGCTGCAGTATTAGGGTTTAGGGTTTAGGGTTTAGATAATAAGCAAAACCACAGCAGGGGACAGCTGTCCCCTCATCCTTCTGTCTCCTTATCTCTCCCTCGATCTGTCTCCTTGTCTCTCTGTCTCCTTGCCTGTCTCTTCCTCCATCTGCCTATCTCTCTGTCTCTTCTCTGTCTCCTCGCCTCCTTGTCTGTCTGTCTCCTATCTGTCTCCTTATCTCTCTGCCTGTCTCCTTATCTCTGTCTGTCTCTGTCTAATCAACTGGCTGTCTACGTCTCTATACACACTCCCTTAATTAGGGTTTAGGGTTTAGGGTTTAGGGTTTACCCCTTCTCTAAGGATGGCATCCGTGAAGCCAGTGAAGAGAGCTGTCCCCAACGGCTTTGCTTCCTCATCTGCTGTCTCCAAACTGCTGCCTTCAGGCAGCAGCACACAACGCCACGCACTGTCTCCTGCAGCAAGCAGCAACAGCAGCAAACACACAAACAAACAAACTGCTGCTGCTGCTGCTTCTCCTCCTCATGCACCTGCTGCTCTTGCTGAGAATGTTCATACTGCTGCTCCTAATGCTGATGGTGCTGCTGGCGCCGCCGTTGCTGCTGCTGTTGTTGTTGCTGCTGCTGCTGCTGCTGCTGAGACTAGCAGACTGTCGGTAGGAAGGAATGAGGCGCTGCAGCTGCAGGTTCTGCTTTCCCGGCAGCAGCAGCAACAGAAGCAGCAGCAGCAGCAGTAGCAGCAGCGGCAGCATCAATGCATGATTGCTGTTTACCTTCTGCTGCTGCTTGACAGTTGTCTCCCCAACCCAATCTTTTGCTGCTGCTGCTGCTTGGCTGCTGCTGCACGAAGGCATTGCATGCAAAGAAGGACAGCTGCGTGGTGTCTGTACACCTCACGCATACAGCTCCCCAGTCCAACAGAGGAAGGAAAGCGGCGCTTGTTGCTGCTCGAACCCGTCCAAGGTATATCTGCAGCAGCAGCAGCAGCAGCAGCAGCAGCAACAACAACAACAACAACAACAACATTAAGTTCCTTCTGTATGCAAGCACGGCTAAGGTAGCAGCAACCAACAGCAGCAAAGACAAACAGCAGCAACAGGTAGCAGCAGCAGAAGCGGCAGCACAAGAAACAACCGGAGAAACACCACTTACCTCGTTCAACGCAGCAGCAACAGGTACCAGCCGCAGCTCCTGCTGCTGCTGCTGCTGCTGCTGCTGCGCTGCCTCAAGTTTTGTGAACAGCAGCAGAGACGAGAAGCCGGGGTTCTCTGCCTCCAAGAAGGCGTCTTCCTCAGCAGCGGTTGCAAACTGCTGCTGCTGCTGCTGCTGCTGCTGGTCATCGCCTTCGTCTCCCACCTCTGCATCTTCAATAGCAAAAAGAGCAGCAAGGAAGGGCCCAGAAGCAGCAGCAGCAGCAGCAGCAGCACCATCTGCTGCTGAGAAGCCGGGAGAAACCCAAGACATGCCCAGACATCGGCCTTTACTGCAGCAAAAACCCGCAGCAGCAGCAGCAGCAGCAGTAGTAGTAGTAGCAGCACACAGAAAGCCTGCTGCTGCAGCTGGTGGGGAGGCTGGAGCACGCCCGTCCCAAATGCGCAGCAGCACCACAGCAACGCCGCAGCAGCAGCAGCAGCGGCAACCGCAAACAAATCAGCAGCAGCAGCAGCAGCAACAGCAGCAGCAGCAGCAGCAATAGCAAGACACTCACCCCCTAGCTAGAGCTGCTCCTTCTGGATTCAACGCTCCCTCCAGCTCAGCAAGGCTAATAGGCATCAGGCCCACATCCTTGCTGCTGCTGCTGCTGCTGCTGCTGCTGCTGCTGCTATCTGCATGCGCCGTCAAGGCCCAGAGAGCCAGCGGGCTGCGGGAGGAGAGCAGCGCGATGACTCCCTTCAAGGGCCCCTCTTCATGAACACCCGAGAACCCCGTAAGTGCTGCAGCAGCAGCAGCAGCAGCAGCAGCAACAGCAGCAGCAGCAACAACAGCAGCAGCAGCAACAGCAACAGAAGGAACAACAAATGACCTCAACGTCTATCCGTGTGATGTTGCAGCAGCAGACTACATCGTGTGGCTACAACAGCAGCAGCAACAGCAGCAGCACGACCAGCTGCATCAACAGCAACAGCAGCAGCAACAGCAGCAGCAACAGCAGCAGCAAACATACAAGATATTCTGAGAGGTGGGGAGACAGCCAGGTGTACATCCCCCTTCCCATCAGCAATGAAGAGACCGCTGCTGTAAGAATTCAGCAGCAAACGACCGTCGCCTGCAGCAGCAGCAGCAGCAGCAGCAGCAGCAGCAGCAGCAACAGCAGCAGAAGCACCATATGCACCAGCAAGAACAGAACGGAGCAACGCCTGGCTCTCAACACCAGATACTAACCGGAGCAGCAGCAGCAGCAGCAGCAACAGCAGCAACAACAGCAGCACCAACAACAGCAACAACAGCAGCAGCAGCAGCAGCAACAACAGCAGCAGCAACAGCAGCAGCAGCAGCAGCACCTGTCCAGGCAATGGCTGTAATGTCTTCGGGGAGATGCGCAGCCTCGATCTGCTGACAAGACGGCGAGAGACAGGCTGCTGCTGCCGCCGCTGTCTCTGTTTCTGCTGCTGCTGCTGCTGTTGCTGCTGCTGCTGCTCCAGAGCAGCGCCCCACAGGCAGCACGACCGCCCGGCTGCCAGCAGCAACCGCGAGGAAGCAGCAGCAGCGGCTCAGCAGCAAGGCAGAGACATTGGCACCCAGCTGCAGCGCAGCAAACACAAAGTCTCATATTCGCTAACAGCAGCAGCAGCAGCAGCTGCAGCAGCAGCAGCAAGACGACGTGCTGCTTGTTTTACACATATACACGGCAGCATCTGTAGCAGAGATAGCAGCAGCAGCTGTAGCAAAGACAGCCTTAACAACAGCAGCAGCAACAGCAGCAGCAAAACATACTTGTATAGGCGGATGACGAAGCCTGAGCTCTCCGCGTGCTGCAGAGACAGCACAATAGGGGAGGAGACGATCCCCCCACCCCACAACCAGCAGGTTGCAGCAGTGCAACACGCCAATCGTGTTGCTGCTGTTGTTGCTGTTGCTGCTGCTGCTGCTGCTGCTGCTGCTGCTGCTGCTCCCGTCGAGGAGAAGCCTGTACGCTGTGACACAAGACAAACATCAGATGAGAAGACGCGGTGAGCTGCAGCAGTAGTAACAGCAGCAACAGCAGCAGTAGCAGCAGCAACAGCAGCAGTAGCAGCAGCAGCAGCAGCAGCGGCAGTAGCAGCAGCGGCAGCAGCACAGGTAACAGCAGCTGTTGCAGCAGCAGCAGCAGCTACATACCGTGCTGAAACTTGAGCGACCGGCAGTCCTCGTAACATTCCATAAAGTATGGGGTCTCCATCTTCCCGGCTGCTGCTGCTGCTGCTGCTGCTGCTGCTGCTGCTGCTGCTGCTGCTGCACGTCCTGCGGCTGTTGCTGTCGGTGCAGCTTTTGCTGCCTCTGCAGCAGGCGCTGCTGCTGCTGGCTATACTTCCTGCCCCTGCAGGTGCTGCAGCTGCTGCTGCGCTTGCTGCTGATTATACACAAATTGCTGCTAAACCACAAGACACAGGGGCTACTCCGCCGTTGCTGGTGGCAGCACAAGATACCGGGGATGCCGCGTCTCCCTGGCTGCTGCTGCTGCTGCTGCTGCTGTTGCTGCTGCAGCTGCTGAGTGCGCTGAGTGCTGCTGCCTGAGGAGAAAAGAAATGATGTAGGGCCTCAAGGGACGAGGGGCCCCACGGAGTGCTGTTGCTGCTGCTGCTGCTGCTGCTGCAGCAGACACAGCAGCTGCATCAGCAGTTTGTATAAATAAAATTGTAAATAGATTTTAATAATTGCTGCACGATTTGGTGCTGCTGCTGTTGAGGCTGCTGCGACCTCAGCAGCAGACTAGAGCCGCGTAGGAGGCCCCGAGTCGTTTGCTGCTGTTGCTGCTGCTGCTACTGCTATTGCTGCTGCTGCTGCTGCTGCTACTGCTGGCATTTTGTTAATACGTGTTGCAGCTGTTGTTATTTAGAAGGAACCCCCCATACTTTCTTAACAATATTAATTAATAATTTTTTTAAATAAATAGGGGCAATAGATAGCTGCATGGACGCCATTGCCGCTGCTGCAGCAGCTGCTGCTGCTGTTACTGCTGCTGCTGTTACTGCTGCTGTTGCTGCTGCTGCGACTCAAAGCTGACGGCTCTGGGGCAGCAGCAGCAGCAGCAGCAGCAAGCTTAGCAGCAATAACTGAATTCCTTCTTTTATTTTTGATAGTTGTATTTTAAAGGAGCAGCCTCAGCATTAACCAGCTAAGCAACACGTAGTCCTATTACTTGGCTTGCTGCTGCTGCTGCTGCTGCTGTTGCTGCTGCTGCTGGCATCCCCGTTGATGCTTCTGCTGCTCGCGCTGCTCGTCGAACTGCTGTGCCGTTAGAAGCAGCACTTTGAGGAAGCAGCAGTAGCAGTAGCAACAGCAGCACGTTAAGCAGCTGCTTAACCCTTGCGGTAGGCGCCCACACAACACCCAGCAGCAGCAGCAGCAGCAGCAGCAGCAGCAGCAGCAGTTGCGACACGCTAACTGCATCAGTGACTTCCTTCCATATTTGTTTGCTTCATTGATAACACATTCCTTTTTTAGTGTCAACAGAACACAGGACAGGTATGTACGACAGCGGCAGCAGCAGCAGCAGCAGCAGCAGCAGCCGCAGCAGCCACGAACGACAGCAGCAGTGGCTATAATTGAAACACATATACTGGCTACACACCAAAGATTGTTGTTTGAAGGTGTAGCAAGACATCTGGAGGCAGCAACAACAGTAGTAACAATAGCAGAAGCCTCAGCAGCAGCAGCAGCAGCAGCAGCAGCAGTTGCCTGAGCAGCAATGCAGCAGCAGAACACAGAGACGGTGAGGCCCCCCTTGATTCCACACTTGCGTCTCTGATGAATGTGTGATGCGCTTCTGTTAGTTCACCTGCTGCTGCTGCTGCTGCTGCTGTTGCTGCTGCTGTTGCTGCTGCTGTTGCTGCTGCTGTTGCTGCTGCTGCCGCTGCTGCTGCCGCTGCTGCTGCTGCTGCTACCACCGCCACTTCCGCGTTTCGCTGGCGACAGCCTGCTGTGTATCGTGTTACAAGATTTGCTGCTGCAGTGTATGGACCTGCTGCTGCTGTGTATGGACCTGCTGCTGCTGTGTATGAGCTTGCTGCTGCTGTGGGTGACGGCGAAACATTGTGCTGCTGCTGCTGCTAATGCTGATTCTACTGGTGCTACCGATGCTGCTGATGCTGCTGCCGCTACTGCTGCTGCTGCTACTGATGCTGCTGCTGCTGCTGATGGTGCTGATGGTGTGGTGTCAGGTAGTACACGGAGCACAAGCCAAGAAGGAATGCTACGAGTCTTTGAGGACGTCTCAGTAAGCTTGTAGCAGTAGCAGCAGCAGCAGCAGCAGCAGTAATATCAGCAGCAGCAGTAGCAGCAGCAGTAGCAGCAGCAAATACCCGACCAGGGGAACAACAGAATCTATTGCACTTGCCCCAGTGGCTCCGCTGCTGAGGTTTATGCTGCGGCTGCTGCTGCTGCAGCACCTGTTGCTTCCGTTGCTGCTGCTACAGGTATACAACTGCTGCTGGGGCTACAGGGGAGCAGCAGCAGCAAGCTGCTGCTGAAGCAAACGTATACACTACAGATTCCAGTTATGCTGCGCTACCTAAGATGCAGCATCCTCCACAACAGCAGTTGCAGCAGCAGCGGGTGGAGCAGCAGAATGTGTGGTGGGCCATGCCGACACAGAAGCAGCAGCAGCAGCAGCAGCAGCAGCAGCAGCAGCAGCAGTGGAAGCAGCAGCAAATGATGCAGCCCCGCCTTATGTATGACCCCTCTGAAGCAGCACGGTACAGCTACGTTCCGGTTTTCGGTTCTACGGGGCTTTCAGCGGGAGCACCACTGCAGCAGCAGCAGCAGCAACTGCAGCAGCAGCAGCAGCAGCAGCAGCAGGAGGGTGCCATGCACGTTCGAGTGCACAAGCAGGGGAACTGCCTGATGTGGCTGCCTGCCAAAAGCAATTTCTTCTCTCCCCTTGAGTCTTTGCAGCAGCAGCAGCAGCAGGTGCAGCAGCAGCAGGTGCTGCAGAAGCAGGTGCTGCAGAAGCAGGTGCTGCAGAAGCAGGTGCTGCAGAAGCAGCAGCAGCAACAGCAGGAGGATCAGCAGCTAGAGCTGCAGAAAAAGCGTTTGCAGCAGCAGTGGAGAGAGCAGCAGCAGCAGCAGCAGCAGCAACAGCAGCAGCAGCAGCAGGCGCTCATGCTGCAGCAGCTGCGGCAGAAAAAGCTTCGCAACCTTCACATATACTCAGATGGCTTGTACCCAGCGCAGCAGCAGCAGCAGCAGCAGCAGCAGCAACAGCAGCAGCAGCGAAAGAGTACGGATAAGTCTTATGACTCGAGTCCAGCAACCGTTGCAGCCACTGCTGCTGTTGCTGCTACCTCCGCTGCAGCTGCTGCTGCCGCTGCTGCTGCTGCTGCTTCTGCTGCAGACAGCGACAGTGAGAGCTGCAGCACCCACCGCTCTGTAGCTGAGGGCCCGTGCTGCGGCATCAGTGCTGCTCTACCTGCCTTTCTGCGACGGATGCTGCAGCTGCAGCAGCTGCAACAGCAGGAGCAGCAGACGAAGCAGAAGGAGCATGGAAGGCACCAGAAGGTGCAGCAGCAGCTGCAGCAGCAGCAGCAGGAGCAGCAGCAGGAGCAGCTGCTGCAACTATCAGAATGGCCGCTGAAGGCGTCGGAAGAGCAGCAGGGCCAGGTTGTTGACTTTCTGCTGCAGAAGGCACAGCAGCAGGAGCAGCTGCTGCAGAAGGTTCAGCAGCAGGAGCTGCTGCTGCAGCAGCAAGAAGTGCTGCTGCAGGAGTATCAACGGAAGCAGCAGCAGCTGGAGCGTAAGATCGAGGCGCTGCAGCAGCGGGAACGACTTGAAGCACATCACCTGCAGCAGCAGCAGCAGCAGCAGCCTGTCAAGCTGCAGCCAGATGATACGTATTTAGATGTCTCCTCCTTCAAGAGCGTGCAAGACGGAAAGGAGGAGCAGCAGCAGCAGCTGCTGCAGCAGCAGCTGGAGAAGCAGCCGCAGCAGCAGCTGGAGAAGCAGCAGGAGAGGCGGGAGGATAGTACAGAGCTCGAGCTGCAGCAGAAGGGGCAGCAGCAGGAGAGCCTCACGAGATGGCAGACATGTAGGAACCTCCTTCAGCAGCAGCAGCAGCAGCAGCAGCAGCAGCAGCAGCAGCAGCAGCAAGTGCTGCTGCTTTAGCGAACTAACAGGTGGCTCTTAGTGTAGTCAGGAAGCAAACACATTTATAATATGCTGTTGCTGCTGCTGCTGCTGCTGCTGCTGCTGCTGCTGCGGTGTTTGCTTGCAGGTGAAGCGTCACAGGACATCTCAGCTGCTGAGGCTCAGGTGAGACAGCTTGCTGTTGCTGCTTCTGCTGCTGCTTCTGCTGCTGCTGCTACTGCTGCTGCGATTGCTGCTTGCTTCTGGCGTGCTTGTTAACACCTGTACTGCTGTTGCTGCTGCTGTTGCTGCTGTTGCTGCTGCTGTTGCTGCTGTTGCAGCAACTGTTGCTGCTGTCAGTGTTGCTGTTTCGACTGCTGTTGCTGTTGCTGTTGCTTCGACTGCCGCTGTTGCTGAAGCACTGTTGCTGCTGCTGCTGTAGCTTCGTGCGCTGTTCCTACTGTTGCCGTTGGTGCTGGTGTTGCTGTTGCAGTAGCAGCAGCAGCAGCAGCAGCAGGTGTTGGCGCTGGTGTCAGTATAGTTATAGTTGCTGCTGCTGCTGTGTCTGTTATTGCTGCTGCTGTGCTGCTAGCAGCTGTCATTGGTTGTGTGCATAGTATGCTTATGTTTGTTTGTTTGTTTGCTGTTGCTGCTGCTGCTGCTGCTGCTGCTCTGCTGCAGTCTGTAGCTCATGGATTCTACTGCTGTTTTGGGTTTTGCTGCTGCTGCTGCTGCTACTATGCTCAGAGCCTTGCTGACGATACACCCCAGCCAATACAAGTTTATAATTTAGATGATAGTATACAAGAGGAGACAGCAGCAGCAATAACATGCGATATATATGATTTGTCTGATGATACAGACTTGCTGCCGCTGCCGGTGCGGGCACCTGCTGTTGCTGCTGCTGCTGCTGCTGAGTATGAATGGTTTGATGTGGCAGATACCAGTGATGCTGCATCATATGAACAGCTGCAGACACAGCAGCAGCAGCAGCAGCAGCAGCAGCAACAACAGCAGCCGCAGCAGCAACAGAAGGAGCAGCAGCAGGAGCAGCAGCAGGAGCAGCAGCAGGAGATTCCACAGGAGGGGGAGAGAGGTGCAGCTGTGTTGACGGAGACAGATGCGGAGACAGAAACGGAGACAGGGAGAGGGACAGAAGCAAAAAGTAATGCAGCAGCAACCGTCCAACAGCCGCAGCAGCAGCAACAGCAGCAGCAGCAGCAACAGCAGCCGCAGCAGCAACAGCAGCCGCAGCAGCAACAGCAGCAGCAGCAGCAGCAACAGCAACAGCAGCAACAACTGAACGCGACGAATGAAGATGAAACGCAGGAAACAGGAAGGGTAGCTTCAGCGATGCGACGAGGATCAGGTACAGACAAGCTGCTGCTGCTGCTGCTGCTGCTGCTGCCGCTGCTGCTGATGCTGCCGCTGCTGCTGCTGCTGCCGCTGTTACCGTTGCTGCTACCGCTGCTGCCGAGGCAAATGTTGCGCGTTTTGCTGCTGGAGAGGCCAGCGTTGCTGCTATTGCTTCTGCTGCTCGTGCCGGCGCTAGTACAACGGTTGCTGGTGTCTTGCTGCTGTTCTTTGTATTTCGCTGCTGCTGCTGCTGCTGCTGCTACTGCT
>CAJFCY010000562.1:0-12784 GCA_904066265.1 Eimeria zaria
TCTTCAGGTGCGTTTTGGAGACTCAGATACCAGTCCTGGGAAGCTAGGAAGTCCTCCACTGCATCTGCATCGCGGCGTCCATCGTATTTGGATGGCCGGCAGAGTCGGAGGCATAATTTATGAAGTGCTTTTGTTGAAAATGAATTTTCCTCAGAACGCGATGCAGAAATTTGGTTCAGTTCTGCTCTGCTGCACTTCCATTCGTCTGTAGCCTCCCCGCATGAGGGCAGACCGTGATCTATCTCCATAATTGTAGCGAGAAAAGGGATATGCTTAAAACGACGAGCGAGCAAAATGCTTGCTGGGTTTTTTCTTTACTTATTTTTTCTTTTTTTCTTCTCCTAGTTACTGCTACCCCCTGAACTGCCAGGCAACAGCGGTGGGGATCAGTGCGCGCATCCACCGCTGAGAACCATGCGGTGCTACCGAGTGTAGCGAGAGTCCTTGATCTTAACAGAGGGCTATAGTGAGTTGCGAAAAAGCCAAATACGTATAAGAAAAGAGTCCGCAAAACCAGCTAACGTCCTTCCCCAGAGCTCAGACAACCATAGTGCTGCCGCTCGGCTGCCTACGCACTGGGAGGTGGGGCAGCCCGGCATGTGTTGCAGCGCACCTCGCTGCAACTCGTGCTGCTCGGCAGCCCCATATCTGTAGTGCCGGCCGTAGGGCCGCCACTACCTGACACAGGGCCACGGACACTAGTAATTGGGCGTACAAAAGTGGTTTATTAGGTAAAATTTAGAAGACAAAGTTGATAGAGGTAATTAGTCACATAGCTGCACCCATGCCAGCGGCCGCGACCGCTAGCCACCGTAGGCCTTGGCCGACTAGGGGCCATGGCACGCCAGTCCCTCCCCTGGGTGCAGGAGATAGGCGGAAGGATCCCATGGGGGATCCGTGGGAGAGAGTCGTTAGAGAGTTTTCCTGGGGAAAATTCCTTTGATTCGCAACATAAACCTAAACTTTCTATTTTACTAACATCAATAAGGGAGATCCCACGTTACTTACGGGTGTTCGGACAAGTAGCCTGTTGGGACAGCGCTACAATATCTAGACACATCCAAGCCCCCCTTTTGCTGCATGTACTAACTCAATAGGCAATTGTTGAACACTTCCTTCTTCGTCAGTAGGTAGTCTGCGCACTAGTCGGTGTACACGTCACAACTGAACGTAGGGCACGTCTCAACTGCACGTAGGGCATGCTACAAGGTTGATTCTTCCCGTGAAACTCTATTGCAATTAGGACCACATCCTACTGTTGGAATCGCAAGAACCTCTCCTTTAAACTGTGTTACGAATTTCAGAACAGTGTTTCAAACCGTGCAACGCGCCTCGAGCAGTCGGATAACTGCTTGAATATCTAAAACGGGCCAACGGAAATGGACTGTTCAACAATCCGTCGGGGAATTCTAAACATATTACCGAGGCATTCGAAGCATGTTTAACATACGCGGCAGTTCTGTTGAACAGCTATAAGAAACTGTCGGTAATACCACCACAAGCATGCTAAACGGCCCTGAGCCCGTGAGGCGCCTGTAGTGCACAGGCAAAACAATGATGCTCAAAATGGATATCTAGAGGCTCTAGAGGGTGTTCGTAGCAGAGAAGCCGCAAATAACGTACTGTTAGAAGTAGAACAAGTACCTTTACACAAGAGGCAAGGGCCTCACGCCAGAGTGCTTGGCAGCTACCGACGGTCTCGGCGCCTGGCAGTCTGTAGCCGAAGCGCTGGCCCGGTAGGGCAAGGGGGACCAGCTTTATTACTTGTACATTACTCGGAGGATTTGACAGGGATAAGACTCAGAGACTATTATTTTATGCTTCAAGGTTATTTTAAAGGCTGAATGCATAATGTACGGCCTACCTCCCAAGTGTGCACGTAAATGGGTATGCTTACGAGAGAGATAAACAGTGGCAGCACAGAGCCCTGTGCGCTACAGCACCTATAGAGCGCCATCCGCATTTATTGAATGACAATTACAGTTGAGTTTTGCTTCATTATTTCCGTTATGATCCCTGAAGTACTTGGAGGGAGCATATTTGCAACTTACTGTGTCTTGCTTATATTGTAGACGTGTCGTAGACGCTTTATGCTGCCTCCTATGCGGGTCGCAGGGGTCGTTGTAGAGCGCAGAAATAGGGATTGGGGCTGAGCCTGAGAGGTCGAAGACGTACTTCTCAGCAGGAACGTTTGTTAATGATCCCTGTGCCTTTACGGAATATTGCAAGTCTCGACCTTTCTCTTGTGTGTACAGCTGTCTAGTTTCCAGGTCACCGAGCAGAAGCGGGTGCCCACACTGGGAGCACCGGAAACTGTCCACTGGGCAGGACTTCAGAAATAGCCTGGCTAGCTTTGTCTGATGAAGTTTATCTTCTGCTTTGCTACTTTGCACACTTTGAAGAGTAACATTTTTTAACGCTTCGAAAGTGTGGACGGTAAATGTTGAAGTATTCGCACATGCGTAGCTCGCATAGTTGGGATGAGCAGCACGAGGTTTGGCTCTCGAGGCCACCACAACAAGAAACAAAGGCTCAAGAAGATGACAAGGGGTCGTTGCCAGCTTCATCACACCCGTATCGTCGAAGCATCTCCTTTATTGTAGGCTTCACTGCTTTTGCCTCTGTCGTTGCCGTCCTCTTTTTTGTATCGCATTGCGGCGTCTTGCTCAGCAAGAAGAGTCTAAGGTCTCAAACAACGCGCAAATTGGCTCACGGAGGGGGCGCCAAATACGCTGACGTATCCGGAAGTATTTTCGGGCACTTCTGCGAATCGCCTGTCTTTGAGGCGCGGAAGGGCGCAAGCCGTTCCACTCGTCCCGAGCATTCAAAACCAAGCGTTGGTGGAAAAAAAAGACAAAATACTACACGATGCACCTTACAACAGAAACGAGAGAAGGTTGAAGAACCCTATGGACTGTTTACTGAAAATATTGATGAGCACGGCGTGAGCCGACTGAAGAAGAAGGAGTCCAAAGATCTGCAGAAGCTCCAAGGCAGCCTGTTGACGCTGAGCGAGTATCCGCTGCAGAACACACAGTTGTGGACCTCCAGACCGGAACCAGACCACTCCCTGGATCAATACATAGAAGAAGCGCTGGCCGCAGACGTAGGCCTGCCTTTGGATGCGTGGCTCCTCGACCCCGAAGGGGAAGTTCCTGAAAGCCCTGCCTCCACTGCTGTTCAACTGGCTGGCGAGGACTCATCAGACGATGCCGATTACCAGGAGGGACACAACGTAGCCGGCGCACTTCCAAGGTTCGACGGTACAACGGACGAGCAACCGTTTTTGGCGGGGCAAAAGGAGCCAACAGGCTCGCCGCCTTTGTCCTTGAAAGTAAACGAATTTGGTGAGTCACAAAATACCATTCAGCCTGAAACGCAGTCACCAGCTTCGCAAGTTGTAACCAACCAACAGCATTCTCAGCTAGTGAACAGTAAACCGCAGCACAAGCGTCCCATGGATCAATACATAGAAGAAGCCTTGGCCGCAGATGAAACAAGCCTGCCTTTGGATGCGTGGCTCCTTGACCCCGAAGGGGAAGTTCCTGCAAGCCCTGCCTCCACTGCCGTTCAACCGGCGGGCGAGGGTTCATCGGACGAAGTGGATGACCCGAAAGAAGACCTTGATGATGACGTGCCACAAAGGTTTGAAGGTGGAACTTCTCGAAGCCCAACACAAGAGCAACAATTCTTGGAGGAAGAGAAGGGAGACTCAGGTTCATTGCTCCCGTCTTTTGAAACGAGCGAGTTTCATGAGGCACTGGACGTCTTGGATCCCAGGATGGAATGGCCTGCTTCACAAATTGTAACCAGCCACCAGCATTCTCAGCTAGTGAACAGTAAACCGCAGCACAAGCGTCCCATGGATCAATACATAGAAGAAGCCTTGGCCGCAGATGAAACAAGCCTGCCTTTGGATGCGTGGCTCCTTGACCCCGAAGGGGAAGTTCCTGCAAGCCCTGCCTCCACTGCCGTTCAACCGGCGGGCGAGGGTTCATCGGACGAAGTGGATGACCCGAAAGAAGACCTTGATGATGACGTGCCACAAAGGTTTGAAGGTGGAACTTCTCGAAGCCCAACACAAGAGCAACCGTTGTCGGACAGGCAGAAGGGACCCACAAGTTCATGCCCCCTGCCTTTGAAGTCGAATTTCTCTCTTGAGACACAGAACTTCATCCAGCACGAAGCAGAGTCGCCTGATTCGCAAGCTGTGACGGGCCAGCAGCGTTCTCATCTGGAGAACACTAAATGGAAGCCGTTGAAATTCCACTTTTATACGCATATGCAGGAAAAAAGAGGCGAGCATGTTCATCAAATTCCTAATGCTAAAGTAGGTTGTCCGTTCTTGCAGTATTTTCCCAGCTAAGTGTTTCGTTGCAAAGATAAGAAGGTTATGATTGTGCTAATGATGCCCCGTAAAGACATGTACGAGTGCTTCCTCGTTGGATAATACGCTTAACATTTTCTGTTTACATGCTGACCCTTTTATGGCTTTTGCTTTTCTCGGTGCACTGGTTGAGGGTGACCGGATTTATATGGTGTGGCTCGGGTTGTTTAACGGGCACCTTCAGAGATGATAGAAAAGCATGTTCGTGCTCCTGACGCTTTGATGCCGTTGCAGATTCCTGTTGGCAAGGACATCAACACGCACCCCTTCGTTAGGCTACCTGTGGTCATACCCGGAGCATTCGTAAGGGAGTTTAGGGAGATGGATTTACGCATTATAGGCAGGAGGCGCATTAATTGCCTCC
Organism: Eimeria zaria; assembly: GCA_904066265.1. Taxonomy (NCBI): domain Eukaryota; phylum Apicomplexa; class Conoidasida; order Eucoccidiorida; family Eimeriidae; genus Eimeria; species Eimeria zaria. Next base: position 4,752 of record CAJFCY010000562.1, read on the forward strand.
AGTCAATGCTGGTTGTGAAAGAGTGCCTGAAGATGCCCCTACTGGGCTGCCAGGATCTAGACACCCTCATGACTCATGTTGAACTTCTCGTTGGTTTTGCAGTATTCCAAATGAAGGTGGAAATTGGGAAGGTGAAGCCGACGCTGGCTGTCGAGAGGCTAGCATTTGCTCTGATCCTGATAGATTCTTTGTATGCTGCCAGTGAGGTCTGGGGACCTCCATCAAAGCGCAACGAATGGTGGGAGAGTGTCCTTAGCGCACTTCCAGTCTACAAAGGGCCCACAAAAATTGCTGCATCACGTCTAGCGGCCAAACAGAACATCCAGTTGGCGCAGGCATTACAGAAGGCTCTGGATTTATATAGATTGGGCAAGCGGCCCTCAGCACATGTTTTGGTTTCATTAAAGCAGCTGATTTTCTGCACGGGACGAATTCCTAGGTTTCGAAGAGGACAGTGGCTGAAATGGAGCATGGATGATACTGAATGGCAGAACCAGTGATGACTGGTGCACTTTTCCGCACATCCCTACTTGCTTTCATGATTGTCGGTTTCATGCAGAAGAGGATATGTAGTTTGTTAGTGATCCACGCAATTTTGGGGAGGTAAAATCCGCCAGCTTCCGCAAGGCTGCGGGTCCTCTTCGAGAAGCGACCGCAGGTAATCGTTGCGAAGAACGTTGCATGCTTTATCATTGCTCTCGGGGACATCTCGTCAGCTATGGACCACGCGAGTGTTGATATTCAAAGCATACGTTTTAGCTGCCTCTTATTTGTCTTTGTATGCGTGGTGTGGAGAGCCGCAGCACCGTAACTACTCGAGCCCAGTGTAAGCACTTGAGAAAAGCGTATCAAGCAACGGCACCCTAGTTATTTTTTCCTCTAGACAAGCTAGCAGCATCGTGCGTTCCGTCGTGCCTATTCGCTCAGCTGTCAGTGAAGTGCGACCCTTCTAAGCCGCAACCCGGTGAGATGGCTTCACTTTTTCAGGTGCCGGGGATGGCTGTGCAAGCAAAGCCAGTTATGTGGAATGGAAGTTACCAAGCAACAGGACTCCCAGGGCATATGTACTGTTCACTTCAACCTCAATACTCGTACGGTTTAGACTGAGTAACCAGCTAGTAGAAAGGATATGGTTGCACTTGGTCGTAGCTATTTGGTGTACCGCAAGCAAGTTGCTGAGACTTTGCCCGACTGCGCTTTTGCCGTTGAGAGAGTGAGGCGCCGTTGAGTGTTCCGAGTGTGAAGACTCAGTGCACCTTTTGTCACTGCCTTTTTCCGGCCCAAGGGAGTTTTGCCATTGAATCAAGGGGACTGAGATAGAGGGCAACTCGTTTGACAGCGCTCGCCTCCTGAATGGGGCGGGAGTGTTTGATGCAATCGTAGTTCTCGCTGCTGTGCTGACGACTAAGACTGATTGATATTTATCCACGCTAAACACAAATTTAACTTTTGCAGCTTCTTTTCGTGAGTGTTCATCCGGAGGATGATGCCTGTCGGATGCCCTCGCCTCTTTGTAGAAATAGGGTGGATGGCAAAAATGAATGCAATTCAACATAAGGAGCTCAGGCAAACCATGTCTTGATTATTGAGAGACTTGACGCCACCTGTAAACCATCTCTTGATTAGTAAATGACTTGATGCCACCGGAATTTGTTTGTAATAGAACTTCTGAAGCATGGATTCGCCCGCGCGGAGAAGTTCGTTCCACTTTGAGCCGATGAGAATGCGCACGTCCTAAAATCGCGCACATTCTTGGTTACGTATGTAAGTTAGTTGGTAGAGGTGTGTGCTGTCATGTATGAGGTGAAATGCTGTGAACACAGGGATACAGAGCCGGACCAACTTGGACGGCAGAGCCGCTTTCGTGAGCGCAGACCGCTTTGGTGCCCCTTGTGTGGAGGTACTATTTACTTTATCCCACCACACCCCGGCAACATAATGTGTACGTGAGGAAACAGAGTCTTTTTGCCGCGTAAGTTGTGCATTGGCTATTCGGGGGACCCCGACATGGACGGGCCTTTTTTTCGCTTACTTACGTTTTCTGTACCTGAAGCTTCGATACAGGGGCTCGTTATGCTGCCGGCAGCCAATGTTAATTAGCTGGAGGAGAAAACGAATGTTTCAGGAGTTTCTACTTCCCGGCAACGCTTTGCTTGTCAACTTTGAATGTGGGAGCATTATCACTGGAATTAGTGCCGACGAATCATCTTCGCTGTCACTGGTAATCTAGGTCAGACGCGAAGAATACAAGCGAATATGAAACAATGCCTTAATTCCGGATATGACTTTGGAAGCTGTTAACGACCCTCCAACAGGAGCGTTTCAAACAGAATCCTCTAATGTCTGATGCTGTAGGCTATATGCGAATAGTCTCAAGTTGAGCTAATCAAGTCACCAGCTAAAAGAAAAGTAGAAAAACGTAGAAAAACACCCGGGACACGGGCACAAGACCAGCGTTGCCACTGCATGACATACCTCCCGTTCTCAGTATCCATATCGCAGCTCACGACACAACACTGTACAGAACCGGTTTCGCCACTGAAAGTTCTCTTTAGAAGTGCAACGGTGCCAGTTTGCGCTACTGCGAAACTCCACACAGGTGGTTCGCCCTCAACATTTGTGAGGCAACGGCCACCTGCCGTTTTTCACAGCACTTGTGTAAACTAAGCTTCGCGACCCCCTGGATAAGGTGCAGGTGTATTACACCAGCTGAGGAGCAGTTGCGTTGACTTGATGAATATGTTGGCCGGCGAAGCCAGTTGTGCTCTGAAGCGGCAACACGGGCAAGGGTTACCGTCCTAAGGACTACGAATCACTGTGTTCTCCTTATTCTGAATACTCGAAAACGGAGTCCGTTGGGGAGCTTGCGCGTCATTCGTAAGTTTGTACGCGGAAGACAGGATTGCTCGGTTAACGTTTGCCATTACTCACAACTTTGGCTACAGCGTGGAATGAGCGCGAGAGCTTGTGTTAATGAGGATCTGGATCTCCAACTACTGTCGGAGATACCTTTTGTTCGTTTGTGCGCTTGCGTTAAACAGGACCTACCATGGTCCCAAAGATAGGAGGAACCATCGTCACAGGATAAATTCACTAGGGTGCGGGAATGTTCAACGAACAATTTCGGGAGTGGCTATCAACCAAAACACCGATATTTTGACTTGCAGTTCCCCGTACGGCATCTTTTTCATTGATCAGAGTGCCAAATGGGCTAGGATGTCGTCATCAAAAGGGAGTCAATATTGAAACTGGGCGTAAACTTCCGCGGAAGACAATATCGGGATGTTCCAGGTGTCTAAGACCTGTAAACATGAGCCCGAAGAAAGATGCGTAGAGTAAAAATCTTGAACGGAGAGAAACCAGCTCAGGGTACACTTCGCTTTAGCCTACAGAAGGGCGGACCTGTCTTAATGCAATTTAGTGAGTTTGTTGCAAAACGTTACATCTCCCGGTTGCAGCATAGGCAGGACCTAGCGAAGGATATGGGGTTTTTCCAAGAGATAATCACGGTATATCTTCGGTATGTGCTCTTAAAATATAAACAGGACTACCATTAGTTATTTAAATCCCTGCGCATTCAACTGTAGTTTCAGGGGTTGCGATAGAGGCCGTGAGTGTAGGAATTGGATAAGACGCTAGGATTCATTTGTTTCTTGAGTATCCAGTGCGACGACTGCTCCGTCTTCCCCGTGCCATAAGATACATGCATGCAAGACAAGGAGGGATCGGACATCAGCTATCTAGCACTATTTACCGGTTGGCTTTAAACTGTTTGACGACGTACTTGACGAGGCTTGGATCTGTGCTGCCAAAGTGAAAATCACAAGCTGAGAAAGGGCACACCGAGGGAAGAGCATTTTGCGATGCCTGCCTATCTAACAGTACCTAACGAAGGTCATAGGATAGGCGAAGGGAGATGGGAGAAGCAAAACAGAAATACTTTACGCACGTGGTTTAGCAGCGGCATCTGACGCCGCAGGAACAGGAGCTCCAAACAGCAGAAGTCTCTTGCCTCTGCAACGGCACTTGATAAGCATTTTACTTATTCCTGGCATCAAACACACTTCTGGCGCACGAAGCGCCAGCCCTATCTCGACGCATGCCCTCAGTTGTTTCGCTGCAGCACTTCAGAAGGGTCGTTAGACATCTGCTTCTCAAGTATGCAAAACTAGTAATCATAAAAATATGATACAAAATTGGTATCGAAATGTTGAAAAGATCACATCTCTGAGGCGGCATTTTGCAGTATTCTCGATGTGAAGTTCGTGGGGGTATCTACTTGCGCGTGGGTTGTCTACAGGTGGCCAAGTAAGTGTTCAACGATTGTATACAGTGGTAGTGCACGCACCAAAGGTAGCTTCATTGTGCTTGCATGTCGGGTTGCCTTGCAGTACTCGTTGCAGCAAGGTGCGTTGCAACACGTGGCAGGTTGCTCTACCTCACACCAGCCCGACGCCCTTCAGCCGCTGGACTCAGGACAACATGAGACGGGCAATGAACTCCTCTACTTGGAAGCTTTGTTATCGGGTACTTTGGATTCAAGCGCAGCTCATGACGGTAGCCCAGTAAGTTCGACGATCCGCGTTACACCATGAGAAACGGGGCAAGTGGCTGCATACAACCTCCCCTCCTTCGGTAGTGGGTTGCAAGGCAGCTGTTTGATGTTAACACTGCGCATGCTAACAGCATGCAGGAGACTGCCAGCCGACTTCGTGAGAAATTACCCGCAGTTAGCTGGAAAAGTGGGAGCAAAGCGATGCCTCGTGAAATGCCTATTGCGGGTAGTTGCCGAGATGTCATGAATTGCAGCACACTTCGAAGCAGAAACTCCAGCCAGTACTGGTGCATACAACTCGTGGCACACAAGCTGTTCGCATGGGCCGTAGGGCCTTAAGCCGCTGTACTCAGGTTGCCTTGAGATGGGAGAGAAGACCTGCTGTTCGAAGCCTTCGTCTCCTATTTTGACACTATTACAGCTCATGACGCTCTAAGACTAAGATCGAGGGCTCCTATCGCCGATGTCGATTGTGCTGTGCATGGTTTCCCTAAACACGATATAGGAACGTTGATGTACTGAGTACACCGGAAATAACTAGTGAAAGGACTAGCGCGAGATAATCTGCGGGACTCTTTATACTTAAAACAGTGATTTCCCACTGTGAGCGGGAATCTATATGCATCACTATCATCTGTATCTATAGCAAGTGTGCCATATGGCCACGGTGAGTGAGGGGGTTTGCCAAATACCATCAAGCCACCTCTAAAAGATAAAGGATCCGCTTTAAAATATTCGAACTGATTGATATCTATCGAAATCATAAGTTGCTGAGCTTATTGCTGCGCCAGGCTCAGGGGGTCATGCAGCCCCGGGTCTGCTGCTCCTGTTAGTGAAGCAGCAGTGCGCATAAGCCCGATCCTTCATTTGGAAGGGATTATCGTTTTAAATATATAAGGTATTACAGTTTTACGATTCCTTCTTAGATCTTTTCTCAGTTCCGGGCCTTTCATAGTGCCCGGAGGTACTCACCACCCCTCGTTGTTTGCGCTTTCTCTTGTGCGTCTTTGAGACGAAATGACAGCTAAGACCCCAGCCCCAGCCTCAACTGGGAGAAAAACCCCCAGTGAATTCCTACAAAGCGTATTAGGAGGGAACGTTCTCGTGAAGTTGAACAGTGGCGTCATCTACAAAGGTAGCCGCCTTCCTTCTGTAGTGTGAACACACATTCCGGACTACATAAGAGGGCATATTAGTTTACAAAGTGCCTTGTGGGATTTCAAAAGTGCATTTTTATTGAAGAGACCAGTATCCGCTGCATGCTCTGTTGTAGCAGTAGTGCGCCGATTCAAAAAGGGAGTTCCCGGCTGTTTCCTGCGATTGCAATGCATGCCATTAAGAACAGGAGAAGTGCATCTATAGTGTCTTGCCCGTACCAACTGTGTAAATTCTATTCTACCCTAAAAAATCACATTCTATCTATTGTAACTTCGTAACAACTGGTCGATGTACTGCAGCCTTCAAACACGGGAAGTAGGGCTGGTCTTAGATTTGCCTATGTTGCAGCGCCTAGGGCGCATACGTATTTGCACTTATATTCATTGTAGCGCATATGTATAACTTTCATGCATTGTATTTGCATCTTATATATACATTGTATATCAAGCAGGAGGCGACTGTGTTGTTGTTGCAGGTGTTATGCAGTGTCTAGATGATCGTATGAACATTGCTTTAGAAAAGGCACAAGAGTTCTCGGAGGAGCAGACCCTTGTAGCTTCTTATCCTCTTGCTCTTATTCGAGGAAACAACGGTAAGAAGTCTGAATATACTATAACACATAACAAGTATACCTTCACCACAACTAATACTGAGAAACACCTGACAGACGTGTATATTGCTTGCTGTGCGTTTCTCATTCTGCTTGTTCAGTGCTGTATATCAGCAACGAGAAAGAGGCGGAAAACCAGTGAACGCCTCCGAGATTCTGACAAACTCTTGCACATCCTATTTCGTGAACGGGCTGTGTCTACAAGTTTTTTGTTTAAAAAATACTTTAATTTCTTGGTCCTCTCAATTTAAACATATGCTAATATGTTTGAATGTGCAACCCGTTCGACCGATAACATTGCTCGCGCGTTGCATGCTTGCAGTATGGCGACGAACAACTCCTGAGTGCAGGTGCCGGTGCGTAGCTTCTTCGTTAGCTAGTTAGCTCTTCAGTGCAGCAGCACAGCTCTTTATCCAGCTAGCTATGAATATACAGAAGCACCGGTTGCGATACCTCGAACAGTTCAACATCAAATGCTACTCCCAGATACCGGCTGAGCACCGTATCGGGATTTCTCTCCCGACGACATCACTTAACTGCTTATAAACTTTGCAACTTCAACTCGTTGCAAACACAAACTGCATGCATTTCGCATGCATGCGAGCTTGCTACCAAACTGAATTGGCAGCGCTGCCTTTCGTTGATGCTGCGCTGTCACTCTTCATCGTCTTCCGCGTCTCGATGCTTCTTCTTTTTATGCTTCTTCGGGGGTTTCTCTGTGACCTCCTCCTGTTCTGCTTCTTCTTCCTCAGTGCGCCTTTTCTTTTTCTTTAGCTGCGGAACAAACGGAAGAGAGGCGCATATATATTCATTCAACATTATCGCCTGAATGTACACGCCACCATTAATCACGACACAACCCCAGTCACAGCGATGGAACCATTTCATTTCATGTTTCACACAATACAAGGTATACGATCGCGATTCAAATACCTTTTCCGTGACGCCATTCTGTGTTGTTTCGTCTGCCGTTGGTTCTGGGGTTTCTTCTTGTTCTGATTTCACAACAGGAGCAGGTGAAGTCTGTGATGTAAGCGGCTCTCCCGTCAGCTTGGGGAGGAATCCTTCGGTCTTGAGCCACTCCTTGGGGGTGTTCTCATTAGGCCTTCCTTTCTTATCTAAAAGACCTCCTAAGATCATCTTCTTCTTCTCCGAAGCACGTGGCCCATAACCCCACCGCATTGCATACGTATCCCTGTCCATTAACACCCGCTTCACCGCCGCTACAACACCATGGTCAACGCTTGCTATCACCGGAGTTGACATCTGTGCTACACCTAAACGTTTCAGAAAAGAAACACATATCCAAGTGTTCATACTTATTCAAACAGATACCCTTAAAACTCAAATAATACATGTACATTAAATTAAATATTATGTACCAATAAAACTGTAAAATATCGATATATAAAGAAACATCTATATGCGGGAGTTGAATACATGAAAACAGAGATTTTCTATTGTGTATCAGCTACATGCATTTACCTAATGCAATAGCTTCTCCCTTTGTCGTCATAAGCACGACTTCTGAGTTGACTTCAATATTATTTTCAAACCTCAACACCCCCGGAATCATTAACTTTGCACCATAACAAATCGCATTGACGCACGAATCCTTCACTACAATGCGGGGAAGACCCACAAGTAGCATCTCCAGAGGGAAGATTATCCTTCATACAAACACAAATATACATATATATATATATATAT
>CAJFCY010000563.1:0-12765 GCA_904066265.1 Eimeria zaria
CTGATAGAGTGTTACCTGTAAAACTTGCGTTCTTCGTCCATCACTTCCACGTACTGCTGCACCTTTGAAGCTGTGCGGCCCTTCTCACCAACGACAACTTCAACTGGCTTGTAAAGGATGCGCCGAGCCAGAGCTGTGTCGGTAATATGGACAAAAGCACAAAATAGGCAAGTTCGTTTGGCGCTTCTACACTGTCACAAGCTCGGAAATGAATAACAGACAAATCTGTGCGTGCATCGTAATTTTTGTTGCAAACCACTGCACTCCCTTACGTGAGGTGCCATCCAAACGTACATTCAATGTGGGACGGGAATGTTGCAGAAAAGAGGCAAGTCTGCCTATCGAGGCGAGTGCTCCTTAGAATTGAAGAGATCTGCGGCTCGAACCCGTAATCGAACATTCGGTCGGCCTCGTCAAGCACGACGAAGGTCACGCGCTGCACGACAAACCCATTTTCCATGAACAAAACAAAGGGCTGCAGCATCAAGTCATTTCTTTACAAAGCTGTGGATACAGATCCACAGAAAAGGGAAAATACCTGCTACAAAGGCGAGTGCAACGGTGAAAGGGTCATGCACCCGGTGATAGTCAAACTCGCACTGTGTCATTTGCCTTTTCTGAATCACTCGCGTACCTTAAGGCTTGTGAATTTGCAGGAGTTGAGAGTCAGAACATCAATCAGTCTTCCTGGCGTTCCAACTACAACATCAACCCCTCGCCGTACTTGCCCCAGTTGGCTGTGCAAGCACAAGAAAGGCACAAACGTCTTGAAAATAAATCACAAAAGATATTTATTTAGTTGTTATGCGATGTCATGAACACCGCTGCACTCAAGCAAACAACGGTTCCATGCCCGCGAAGGCGGCCGAATTGCACCTCCAGCTACATATTTCCCAAGCAAATCACGTTACGCAAATCTGTAGAGAACTGCAAACGACGGTAATTTGCTTCAGCCGTGCCTGGAAACGTTTAAAAGGTACAAAAAAACGACTAGACACGGCGTCTACTCAAACATAAAACCCATAGCATGGTCTCTGTGCGCCTGCTCACCCCCCGATGCCCGCCCCTCCATAAAGGGAAGCAACATTCAAGTCAACCAATTTGCACAACCGAGAGACCTCTTTTGATATTTGAAGCGACAACTCCCGAGTCGGGGCAATGACCTGAGGCAAACACGAAGGCAAGCGCAAATCCCATATCCGATATGCAACATCACCAGGGCATGCTTGTCGCATTGAGCCGCTTCAACGTGATCAGGCGAACTTTCAAACGCACTTAACATCGCAGCAATAAGCATATATTCTACACAGAGAAAGACGGGAGAAACTGAAGGCATCCTACCAGGCCGATCATTCCCTCCTTGAAGTTCCCATATATCAGCATCCGTTCACCCTTTTCGTTCTTCCGGTATCTGTCCTTATCTTCATTATCTGCAGCTTGTTGCTTCCCAGACTGTTTCCCCTTGGTTTCTGAAGCTGTATCCGCAGTAGACGCCGCGGCGTCAGACTGTCCCTCTGATGCGCCTTGCTGCTGCTGGCTTTCTTCCTGCTGCTGCAAACGTAGCAGTTTCTCCTGTTTCTGCTGTGCCAGGTACTCTTTATACTGCCTTTTAACGCTCAACACGTGACGAACAAGAGGCAACGCGTACGCCAGGGTCTTCCCGCTGCCTGTCTCGGCCACAGCGATGAGGTCTCTCCCGCACATCAAGATAGGAATGCACTGGCTTTGGACCGGGAAAGGCTTCTCAAACCCACGTAGTTCTAGGTGCTACAAAGAGCGCGCAGACAGCAACAAAGTGCAGGGACGTTATGCGGTTGCTTGCACTAAAGTCGCAGTTTCTGTGCGAGTATCGACGACTCCCACCCTACCATGGTTTATCACGTCACTGAAATAACCCTTTAACCTTCACTAGGCATTAACTCAAGCAGAACAAATGGCAGCGAAACCCCTCTACGGGGCGCAACAGACATGCGCAAGCTAATGCTGCTAGAACCAACACCTAGAAATTACACGAAAACGCCACCAAAAGCAAAAAGGCTGGAGCAAAGGGGCTTACCCTGAGGATCTTTTCTGGCAAACCACACTGGTGGAATGAACTGACGGGACGGGGGCATTGCTTCCCACGAACCTACGGTAAAACATAAGCAAACCCGGCACAGAATAATGTAAAAGGCCACAAGCAAGTATCCTTCACTTCGTTAAACTATGAAACAGCACATGCAGAGTATTGAACAGTCTCTTCGCTAAAGCCAAGCTTCATGTCGCCGTCTGCAAGGAGTGCGTCAGGCACTTTCCCTCCGTATTACTTGAAGGGGGAGGCATATTTAACGTCATATGCCTGGCCTAAAGGCATATTTGTGAGTTAGGTCGGCTCCTCAAGTGTATATTCAACTGCGTACCTTGATATTTCCGTTTGTCTTCCGTATGGCCTCCACTTCGTGGTCCTTTAAGTCTGTGAGCTCCTTCACCTGAACCACACACCCCAGAAGAACGCCATAACCACTTTCCTAACACAACTATCTTTCACACTGTCACGCATTCCCGTGAAGTTCCAATGCAGCGAGCTTTCCGGCTGAGCACGGAGAAGCAGCAAAGGCCAATGTAGAGAGGCGAAAACCAAGTGCACTCGCAGCATGAACAAGCAAGCAAAAACCCAGTTTAAAGGTTGTCTGCGTAGAGGATTAAAGCGGAAAGGACTGCAAATAAGCCCTTAACGACCTTGAAAGAGGCCACGAAGCAGCAACACTGTCACCATCCTACAGATGGAAAGTACAATATATATAGTATAGACCCCCCAAAGCAGCTGGCTGACCTGCACATAGAGGTTCTTCTTGATTGGTGGGAACTTGCACGACGCATGGTCAACGATCGGCAGCTCCTTTTTAAGTCCAACACGCTGCACCCGCCACAGCAGCACAACAGTATTTTTACTTCAGTTCCGTAGCTGAACTGTCACTGCAATCCCTCGGTGTAATAAAACGCCGATACAACTGCAACCCGTTCTTCTTTGAAAGCCCCTCCCCTATATTACCCACAGCAGTAGCCCTGCAGCCTACCTTGACGAGATCAAAGTACGAAAGGTTAGCGAGCTGCTCCTTGGCTTGCGTTTCGTTGTCATCGTCTTTCTTTCCTTGACCTTCTGCTGCTTCTGCAGCGGCTTCTGCTGCCTGTGCAGCTTCTTCTTCCGCTTCCTCATGATCTGAGTACAGCAGTACTTCTTCCTCCTCAACTTCATCCTCCTTTGAAGCCGCTCCTCGACTTTCGCCAGAGGCAGCGTCCCCAGTACCAGGACTTCCTTTTAGGCGGCCTTTCCTTAACGTCTCAAGGAAGAGCTCGTGGTACTTTGCTTCCTCTGGGTCAACCTCATCTGCTTCCGTTGTTGTTGCTGCTGTTGCTTCTGCCGTCGATGCTGCCCCTGCTGGTGCCTCTCCCCCTTCAGATTTGACGCCGTCATGTTGAGCTGCGCCCGTCGAGGAAGTGGCAGTGGCAGCAGCAGCACCTGGAGCAGCATCACCTGGGGCAGCAGCTGCTGCTCCTTCAGGTGCAGCTGGTGCTGTTCCTGCTGCAACGGCTTCAGCAGCGCCCTGGGGAGAAACGTCTGTTGCTCCTGTTGCTGGCTCGCGCTTAACCTTGGAGACATCCGGCATCGGCGGAGAGGCTTCAGCAGCAGCAGAAGAACCGCCAACCGTTCCCTCCGTTGCTCCTTCAACTTTGGTGTCACCTACTTTAGCAGGCACAGGTGCTTCAGCTGCAGCAGGTGACGCTGCAGGTGCATCAGAAGCAGCAGGTACAGCAGCTGATGCTGCAGGTGCTGCTCGCTTCGTCACCGCACTCGGCGGGAGGTACGTAGCTTCAACCTCCTGCCATCTGCTGATCTCCTCTAGTGAAATACTTTGTGGCCGTGGCGGTTCTGAACTGCGGCTGGAGATACACCCGAGGGCTTCAACCTGGCCTGTTCCCTCAGCTTTCGCTTCACTCAGCTGTTGCAGCATCGGCAGCCAGACAGCAGCACAAACAAAAGTAGGAAGAAAACAAACTTAGAGAAATAATTAAGTGTCATTTCATAAGCAGCAGCAGCACATGACAATAACGAAATACGCACTCGGAAGGCAGCAGCAGTCTCTACAGCAACAGACAGGAGCAACAGCAGCAGCGGCAGCAGATGCCGCTCACCTCTTCTTTCGCCTCTGCCTCGAGAGCAGACATGAACGCATCCAGCAAATCCGTATCTTCCTTGGCTTCTGGACCTGCCGTAGCTGTCTTGCTCTGGAGCTGCTTCAGCAGCAGCGCCTGCTGGTGCTTTTTGAGGCGGTTGCGAGACATAGGCTTGGGAGGCTTCATCTTCCCATCACCCCCCTCAATCGAAGCAGGAGAAAGGCTGGCTGATGCCCTGTCCGAATTTGTTGCTGCTGCTGTAGGGGACGACCCTTCTTGCTCTCCTGAGGTGCCCTCCGACGCTGGTTGCTCTCCCTTTTCTCTATGAGCAGACACAGTTGTTGTAGACGCGGATGTAAGGCCGGCAGCAGCAAGTGCTGCAGAAGCAACAGCTTTGGCAGCAGCAACAGCAGCAGCTGCAGCTGCTGCCGATGTGGCAGTCGCCCCAATACTGGAATCGCTTGAAACCGCCGACTTATTGCTGTTGGAGCTGCCAACAGCGAACTTCACATTCGGCGTATGGGGATGCAAATCCTTGAATGCGTTACTGCTGCTGCTGCTGCTGCCGCTGCTGCCGCTTCCAGCTGCTGTTGTACTACCGTCTTTATGCGAAGAGGCATCTCCACTCGATGCGCTCTTCTCCGACATTTGCTTCTGCCTTTTTAGAGCTCTAAACCTCTCTAAGCGGCTTGCCTGTTCACTGGTGGTGCTCTTGGTGCTGCCTGCAGTTGCACCCTCTTGCTTTGCCTCCGAAGCGCCCTCACTCCCCTTTAGCGCAGCAGCAGCTGCAGCATTGCCGCCCTTCAGGCTGCTGCTGCTGTTGCTGCTGTTCTGAGAGGGTGAAAGGCTGCGTTTCGCCGGCACCACCCCATTTACGGCGTCAGACGAAGCAGAATCCCTTTTCCCCGTGGCCTGCTGCTGCTGCTGTTGCTGTTGTTGTCGCTTAGGAGATGCTGCGTCCTGAAGACGCTCCTTGCGGGAGGCCCCAGCATCACCGTGGTGGTCTGCTGCAGGAGAGTCCCTGCGGCGCGAATCCCCCTTGTCGATGCGCCGGCTCTGATTGCTGTTGCTGCTAGAGCTGCTGCTACTAGAGCTGCTGCTGGCTCTGGAACTGCTGTTGGTGCTGCTGCTGCTGCTAGAGCTGCTGCTGCTTCTGGAACTGCTGCTGGTGCCACCGCTTGAAGTGTTGCGGGAAGGGCTATGCCGTGCTTTCGTGCTGTCGACTCGCCGGTTGTCCGTGCGGGAGGAAGGCCTAATCCGGTCCTCTTCGCGATGTCTGCTGCTGCTGCTTTCCTCACGATGTCTGCTGCTGCTGCTTTCCTCACGATGTCTGCTGCTGCTGAAGCTGCTGCTGCTTTCCTCACGATGTCTGCTGCTGCTGAAGCTGCTGCTGCTTTCCTCACGATGTCTGTTGTTGTTGGTGACAGCAACATCACGGTGCCTGCTGCTGCTTCTGCTGCGCCGCTTTACAGTGCTACGGCTAGGAGCCCTTCCTTCTGAATTCCTGTCTCGCGAGCGTGACCGGTTACTGCTGCTGAGACGGCGGCTGTCTTCTCTGGCCACCCTTTCTCTTTCTGAAACGCGGCTACTGCGGCTACTACTACTACTACTGCCGCTGCTACTACTGCTGCTACCACTGCTGCTACTGCTGCTACTGCTGCTACCGCTGCTACCGCTGTTGCTGTTGTCGTTGTCGCCCCATCCCCGCATGCGGCCGACAGGTTTTCGGCTTGACTGCGAGCGGTCTCGAATCTCTCTTCCCTCGTCTGGATCTCTGTTTGTGTATCTGCTCCTATCCCCATCCTTGCCGTAGCTAGAGCCACCTGTGCGGTAACTGTCTCTGTCTCTGTCCCTGTCTCTGTTTTCTTTACGCGCCGTTTCGCTTTGACAACCTTCCCTTGCGTTTCTGCTGTCTGGGCTTCTGCTGCTGCGGCGGAGAGGCGCTGCGGACTCGCTGCGCCGGCTTGAAGAGCGGCTAACCTCGGAGGACGGCATCTTGCTGCTGCCTCGCTTCGAAGGGAAACGTGGGAGGGGAGGCGAGAGATGCAAGCAACACAGATAACAACACTTTCGGGTGTCTGTGCAACTCAGTACGCCGGGACCTACATGAAGAAGGATGTCAGAAATTCACAAACTCTGCCCTATTCAAAAGGCAGCAGTGCAGCAAAAATCCTATTGCATGTTGCGCACAGCACGCAAAGACGGCAGCCGCGGGATGCGATAGAGCAAGGGGCCCTCAAGACCCCTCTACAGAACCGCAGCCGTTAGGAGAGGCCCTGAATAACGCTGAAGAAGCAGGCTAAAGCGTGATGAATTCAGAAATTCGCAGACGACGAAACCGGCGGCCAGGGCGGCATGTTCCCTGTCTGTCCTCTCTTGGGGTAGTAGCTCGCTCCACTTTGGGCTATCGCCTTCTCTTCTTCTCATACGAGTCAGAGTCCATTCTGCTTCTACTTAATCTTCAAAATAAAAGAAATTAAGGGATCCAAGGAGGACAGGGGCTTCAGCGCAAGCGTACATCCAAGTCGCATGCAAATTCGGGGCGCGGCGGCAGGCTTCGATGCAATTATTTTCTTGCTTAGCAGCAGCAATAAATCTACGTTTCAAACTCTATATTTCCTCTCCTCTAATTAAGTATTATGATTATCAAGGGGAATCAGATTTTGCCTTTTTAAACACGAAACTCTGTTTCGTTTCACCGTACACAGAGTGGGAAGGATGGCCGGTGTTCAGCAGCTCTAAACAATTAAAGTTGCTTCTGCCACCTCTTCACCTCCTTAGTAAATACTTCTACCGAATGTTTTGTTCTGTTTGTGAAAGAGGATTCATAATTTCCCTTCCCCCGCCCTCCCCGATCCAACAGACATTTTCTTCGTAACACACGCCGGGAGCGAAAGCCCTCGATCTAAGCCGAGGACCATCGTGAGCTGCAGCGCTGTCGTCAAAATAATTAAGATAGTATAATGGGTAGAATGCAACTTTAGTCCTTCTCTGTCTTGTCCTAAGCACAATGGCACGGGTACATGTGACTGCTGCTACAGAGATACAACCTGCGCTTTCTGAATATGCTATTAAATGTATCCATACTTAATCATGGGCTGGCTACATAAGTTGCAAGAGGTGCTAAGCAATTACCCGCAACGCCAATGAATGCATAAAGGGTGAGCGCGAGTCTCATGCCTGTATGTAGAATTGCCGTGTAGCAGGAGTTGCGGCGAAATATGCTGAGCTGCAACTAACGAGATGCATCAACCCGAGGGCCTCGTGCCTTTGCGATAACGGTGCTTAGAAAGCCATAGGGGTGGTTAGAGTTGTAGCTTGCCAATTATATTACCCAAAAAACTCCACAGCCCACGACGGCATTCGGTGTAGGTCGAGAACCTGCACACCAGGAAGCCTGCCGTCAGGCGCAACACAGCATATCTCGCTTTCTCTGGTGCTGCGAGACAGCCTTGCATTCTAAAGTATCGAGCTTCCGCCCGATGCATGCATGAAAACGCTTCAGTCAGCTGTTGTAAATGGAAATACGTTTAATACCAGCTTGATATAGACTATGCTACAACGGCTGTATAGGGCTTTGCAGTACAGCTGCAGCTAAGCACCGTCCGAGAAGTAGCAGCAACGGTGTTTCGTCCCGCCGCTGTAGCACTACAGCACAATCGGCTTGCTGCGACAGTTCAGTGAGGTTGACATTATCGTAGGTGCTGGCGTTCTCTTTGGTTTTCGGAGTAGCTGCTGAGCAGAAGCTGAGACCGCCTCCGCACACTGGGCACTGGGAAATACACCTAACTGTGCGCCTATCGACGCAACAAACTACCCTCAATTACTTATTATTATTACTATTACTTCACAACACAACATACAAAGGCAAAAATATAGTTATCACCATTACTACTACTACTAGAAGCGATTTCCAGTGGAAAAAGGACGAAGGCGTTGTTGTTTTAAATGCTGCTGGGCTGCTGCGGCTGTACAACTATCGCAGCGTTCCCGTTGCACTAGCGGCAATCCTCCGCCTCTTCGTTCTTTGTTTGATCTAAAGATATGTGCAGTGGGTTTAATTAATTTTAGTGTGAAAACGGTGGCCTAGGAGGAATGCCTGACGCAAACTGGCGCTGGTGAAAGCATAGGCTCATAGGACCACGTAAGTCTCATCTGCACTATTTTTCTACAATGAGTTGCGTATACCACAATACGCACGCGTACTATATATACTAGATAAATACATTGTAATATGTGCAGTTCAATGCATGTGTTCGCCACTGAAGATGATTATAATCCGTCATTGGATTGCAGGTTGAGGTGCTGTAGGTATCTGCTGGTATAATTTGCTGTTGTCATCTTGAAATTGATAATATGCCCAAATGCCAATCACCGCAACAACAATCATCACCACGATCAGACCTGTCGAGGCGCCTCCCCGTGCTCTGCAAGGCAGCTGTGAAGAAGAAAACGCACGCACAAACAAATAGCACAGTGGCCGCACGAAAACATAAAGGCAATGCAAAAGGAGAAAAACAAACAAAAAAACGTGAATCGGAGTTTAACGCTTTATATTAGTGCTTTCTGAATAGAACGTGCATTTGAAACCGTATTCAAACCCCCAGTGTGTACACACGCATTCAACAACACACAAAGACGCACATCGCATTTTTTGGTATCTGCTGGGGTGCATTTGCGCAGATTCGTTTCTCCCTTGACTCTGCCGATAATATATTCATCGGCCATCACACGAGCGTTCAATGTGTGCCCGATATCTTCAAATGTTTCCGTTGCGTCTTCCCCTGCATACATCGTCACGGAACATCGACACATGAATATGCTGCAATAACAGCTCTTTCCCGACCACCAGAGAGGAGAGAAAAAATTACAGGCGCTGAAAAGAGAGGGATGCAAACAGAGTGCATGTGATGCGCTGCACAACATGGAAATGATGCAGCCATTTGCAGGCGCCCGCAGAGTATTTTCCTTTTTAACCTGGCTGTACACCCTCTAAACCCCTGAAACAAACTCTTTAATGTTGTTTCGCTTCAAGGAGTACCTGCAACTTCAAGAATTACGTGGTGACCTCCCGGGTGTGACTTGAGGAATTTCGTCAAGTCATAGACAAGGCCGTAGAAAACACACCAACAACTCTGCGCGTCTTTGTGCTTTCTTATTTCTTCCCATGACAATTCGGGTAATTTCAGAAGGTCGTCCATGGTGAGAAGTATGAAATATGATGAAGTGCTGCAGGTTTCTTTTTCCTTTTTTTTTGGTTCCTGTTGCAAGCTACTGCGGAATTTTCTGGCCCTCGCTCTACAATAGAAACGCCTGTTGACTGCTCAAGGCGGTACAAATACAGGATGGGGGGTGAAGCAGTAACACAAGCAACAGAAGAAGACCCAAATATAGAACAATTGACGGCTCTAGCAAGTCTTTTACTACGTCTTGTACTGTTGTGAGACACAGGTTGGCATCCACCAAGCAACTGCTCACAACCTGGAGCCAAACCTCCGTCGTTGGGCTACACACGATTACCCTACAAGCGTTAGAGCCACATAAATTCAACAAAAATGTAAAAAAGGGGAATCTACCCGATTTCGGTTGCAGAGGACGCAAGCCGCGTGAGGCGTCGTCTCTCAAAGAGAGCAGCTGCAGCCCTTGATGCACCCATCCTGATCTGTTGCTATGATGTTTGTTCTGTAATAGCAGAACGCTCGCCGAGGTACGGGGTGTTAACAATTAAGCCGCAGCATTTAACAAAACGAGTTGCTGCATTCAACATTTTAATGCACGTGACGACATTTCGTCTTCTCTTTGGCTATACCCAAGGAGATCCGCATCGTTTCAACTATTTATTCTCGGGCTCTCTCTACTCCGTCGACGACCTGGGACTCACACTTCTCGTTTACAGTTTTCTTTTGAATAACAAGAATTGTAATAACATTTATATATCACCTCCTGCGTTTTGTACATTCAATTGTACGCGTACTTGCAGCAAAGGGTTGTCCGCAAGAGCCGTGCTGCTTCCCATGCTGTCGACTTTCGCTCTTGTTTAAATCTGTCTCAGGTCTACTATTTGCTGTTCCTGAACGCTTTGTAAAGCGACAGTACGACCAGGAAATACATAATCGATATTCCATTCATTACAGACAGCAAACAGGCCTTCAGCAGAGCCTCCGCCCGAGGCGTGATCGGTGTGCTGCAGCAGCTGCTGCCTGCTGCTGCGACATCTCTACTAAGGGAAGAAGAAGCTGCAAATGAGCGGACAGCAGCGAAGACGCAAGGCAGGAGGGGGGGCTGGCGATCCTGCACATTCTCAACGCCAGCACCAGCAGCAGGAACCGCAGCAACAGCAACAGCCCCAAGCAACACCTTCAGATGCTGTCTCAGGGGGTGAGGAGCCCATGAGCCCTCAAAAGACCGGCGGCAATCCCGGGAGAAATATGCGAAGGAATGACAAGAGCCAGAAATTGACGAATGTATTTTCTAAGGCTGCAGCTCTCGATATCTCCGATGATGAAGGCGCACAAACTTGGTAAGCAGCCGCTGTAACAGTTGGAGCGGCCGTAGTATTTAATATCGCATAAATAGCCGTTGCATACTACTGCTTCGATAACCCCATATTGTGCGTTTAAGAGAAGTTTGATGTTCATCTGCACAACAGTGCTCAGGCAAACGCATGCACAGACATGCACCGTAGTGTGTCTCTGCCAGAAGCAAGGTTGGGCATACAACAGCAGCAGCAGACAATAATACCAGGAGCAGATAACAGCAGCAGAAGCAACAGTTGCAGTTCAATCTTCACTGTGCATGTAACAGCGGCGTTCCATCCGATATATGTTCCTTCTGTGATGCGTACTGGGGAGTTAACTGTATTGTTCTTCTTGCCTGCTGCAACTGCGCAGTTACTCGGTACATCGTGTGTTGCCTGCTGTATCTCCATGGGTTGCTGCAGGTCGGGACCTTCTGCCCCCGTGTTCAACGCTGCAGCTGACCAGGAAAGACTAAGAAGGGAGAAGGAGAAGAAGAAGGCAAAGAGGGAACAGCAGGTGCTTTGCCTCACGGCATATGCTTGTGTTCGTTTTTCTAGCAATTTTAATGATATATCCCGTATTCAACGTTATAAGTAGCAACTTAGTTGTGCGGAAATGCATACAAATTCATCTACACGGACAGACTAAAGCAGCAAACTGCGCGCATGGAAACGGAGGAAACGCCCCATTAAAAATGGAAAAATGTTTGCAATTGTATGGAGTGTCGTTATTTTAATTGTATTACCTTCTAATAATAATGAATTACACATGCACATTGAAGTTTGAACTACAACTGCAGCTACAGCTGGTGCTGGTGGTGTTGTTGTTCATGTTCTTTGAAGGACCGCAACAGGGGTAGCAGGGAAGCCCAAAACAAGCAGAAGAAAGCTGCAAAGGAATCTTCTGTCTCTCGAGCGCTGCATTTCTTCTCCGGCAAAGATTTCCGGTCGTGGCTGATGTACTTATTAGTTGGAATCGGAATCGTAGGTACGACTGCGATGCATAGTATAGTTTGATAGAGAGTTGAAATACATTATTTCCTCTGCTGGTATTTGCTGAAGATCACAGTATATCGAAGACCCCTTAAAAATGCAAGTTCAAGAGGGGGGAGTCATCGAGTCGCTTCTCCGACTCGAATATAATAAATTAATTAAGTTAATCGCCTAAATTAGTCCATTGGTGTAATCAAGTGCCTGCATATGGCCTCGCTTCTCAGGCATCTTCGTGTTGAAAGCGCTAGAGGAATACTATGGAATGGACGGCGATGTCAGCGGAGAACAAAGACTGCAACATTTGAGTGTGCTGGGCCTTGATGATGGGGCATCAGAAAGCGATATTAGAAGATCCTACAGGACTTTGTCTGTCAGGTGGTACGTATCAAGTACTTGTAGTAGTAGTAGTTAGTAGTTGCTTTTGTAGAAATAGTATTATTGAGGTGTAGTAGTAGTACCACTTAATATTAGCAACAGATAGCAGTTAGTAAGCAGTGAGGAGTAAGTATCAGCATGTAGTAGTAAGTACTTATGTAGTAGTAAGTACTGAGTGGCAGCAGCCATTTTTAGCTTCTCTTTGCATTTACATCGAAGAAGATGCAAAAGAAAAGGACAGAGACTTCCCGATATTTGCTGCTGCAGTTTTACAGTCTTTTGCTGTAGTATGAGTCGTCTGTAAGGATATGGTGCAGGGTTTAGTGTTTGAGATTAAGGGCTAATAGCTGAGGGTGTAGGGTTTTGGGTTTCGGCTGTATGTTGCAGGCATCCTGACCGCTATCCGAACTGCGGAGCTAGCTGCCAACAGCGTTTTCATGAAATAGCAGCTGCTTATGAATATCTGATGCGAAAACAGAGAAAGTCAAGCGTAGATGATGATGAAGGAGGAGGAGGCGAAAGAACACAAGACGGCGAGTTCACCAACCTGAAAGTCACATCCCAGGGTATTGTTGATTTCTCAGGTTTAGGGCCAAATGACGTCTTTCCCCCAACAGTCGACACAAAAAATGTTTGGTCCATCATGGTAAGTAGCACGGATATTATGAATGTATATAAATATATATAGATTAACTCCTTTTTTTTTTTCTGCTTCATAAGTGTAT
>CAJFCY010000564.1:0-12711 GCA_904066265.1 Eimeria zaria
ATATATATATATATATATATATATGTTGTGTATTATACAAACTTTGTTTGTATATTTTTCAATTTTATTATTTTTTATTTTCTCGAATTCGTCTCACTGCCTTCCTCCTGTATTTGCTGCTGCTGCTGCTGCTGCTGCTGCTGCTGTTGCTGTTGCTGTTGCTGCTGCTGCTGCTGCTGCTGCTGCTGCATAGGCTTGCTGTTGATGAGGAGGCGGAGGTTGACTGGGCGTTGGAGTCTGTTGGCGGCCGCATTGTCCACTCGGAGACGTCTCCTCCACTCATACCCCCGTACTGTCTCCTCACCAACTGTCTCCTCACCTGCTGTCTCCTCACCTGCTGTCTCCTCACCTACTGTCTCCTCACCTACTGTCTCCTCACCTACTGTCTCCTTATTGCTGTCTCCTCGACAACTGTCTCCTTATTGATGTCTCCTCACCTACTGTCTCCTCTCCAACTGTCTCCTTATAACTGTCTCCCCTGATCTGTCTCCTCCCAACTGTCTCCCCTTAGCTGTCTCCTCTTAACTGTCTCCTCTTGACTGTCTCCTTCTAACTGTCTCCTTTTTCGCTGTCCCCTTGCAACTATCTATCTTTGTTATTCTGTCTCCTTTTAATTGTTTGTATTTATATTTATATTTTTATATTTTTATATTTTTATATTTTATTTTATTTTATTTTATTTGTTTTATGTATTTATCTGTCTCCTGAGGTGTATGTACAGCTGTCTCCGTTTATCTGTCTGTCTCCTTTTGGCCGTCTCCTCCCTCCTCCATTGTCTCTCTAGCTGTCTCCTTCTGTCTCCTTATCATTTAAAGTGTTTATGTTGCTTCATGCTGCTGCTGCTGTTGCTGCTGCTGCTGTTGCTGCTGCTGCTACTGCTTCTATTGCTGCTGCTGCTGCTGTCTTATGTTTGTTATACCTTCTCTTGTTGCTGCTGCTGCTGCTGCTGCGTTGCAGGGGTACAGTATTGGGTGGTTTACAGCATCAATTGCTGCAGCTATTAGGCATGCAGCAGCAGCAGCAGACAGCAGCAGCAGCAGCAGCATTGCTGCATAGACCTGCGGAGACAGTGCTGCGGCCGGAGAGACTCCCCGGCAATTGTTATGCATTCAAAGGCAGCAAAGGCAGAATCTCCATACTACTACCCACTGCTGTAAACCCTGCTGCTGCTGCTGCTGCTGCTGCTGCTGCTGTTGGTGGTGGTGGTGGTGGTGGTGCTGCTGCTGCTGCTGGTGATGGTGGCGGTGGTGGTGGTGGTTGTGGTGCTGCTGCTGGTTTTGCTGCTGCTGTTCGTGCTGCTCCTGAGTTTGCTGCTGCCTTGCTTGCTCCTGCTGCTGCTGATTTGCTGCTGTTGCTGCTGCTGTGGTGTTGCTGTTGCTGCTGCTGCTGCTATGGCTAAAGTAGAATAGGTGTCTTGCTTTAGACTGCAGTATACACAACCCCTCTTGCTGCAGCAGCAGCTGCTGTTGACTTGCTGCTACTGTTGCGCAAGTTGCTGCTGTTCTTACTGCTGATTTGGGGCTGCTGCTGCTGCTGCTGCTGCTGCTCTTGCTGCTGCTCGTCGTGCAGTGGTTGCTGCTGTCGACTATGGTGTTGCTGCTGCGATCCCCGCTGTTGCTACCGTGTTCTGCGGTTGCTGCTGTTGGTGTCTTTGCTGCTGCTGCTCTTGGTGGTGGTGCTGCTGCTGCTGCAGTTGCTGCTGCTGTGACTGCAGAGGCAGCTAGCCACTCCGATCAGCAGCCCCGGCGTGTGCTGCTGCTGTTGCTGCTGCTGCACTTTCTGCTGCTTTTGCTGTTACATTTGCTGCTGCATTTGCAGCTCTATTTGCTGTTTCATTTGTTGCAACACTTGCTGCTGCTGCTGCTGCTGTTGCTGCTGCTCAGGTGTACGTGCATGCAGTAGCTGTAGACGACATGATATCTGTTTTAAGTAGAGACACAGCCCCAAAACGCATGCGTGTATGGGGGTATCCTGACAGCAGCAAGCTGTATGCACCCCCCCACTTCAGCAGCAGCAGCAGCAGCAAGAGCAAGAGCAGCAGCAACAACAGCAGCAATAGCAGCAGCAATAGCAGCAGCAGCAGCAGCAAGAGCAGCAACACGACTCTACAGGAACTACCCGTTGCTGACAGCAGCAGCGGTAGCAGCTGGCTAGCTTCGCTGCTGTCTATACACCCTAGCAAGCCTGCAGCAGCAGCAAAAGCAGCAGCAGGTGCGCTGCTGCTGGGGGAGTTCGTGCTGGAGCAAGGCAGGAAAAGCTGCCGCTTCGAGGTGCAGCAGCAGCAGCAGCAGCAGCAGCAGCAGCAGCGGCAGCAGCAGCAGCAGCCGCTTAAGAAGATTGTATTTGAATTTTTAGAAAACTTCGGCAACAGCAAATACACCTGCGTATACAGACTCCGTGTACACGGCAACAAGGCTGTGCTGCTCAGCAGCAGCAGCAGCAGCAACAGCAGCAGCAGCAGCAACAGCAGCAGCAGCAACAGCAACAGCAGCAGCAAGAAACAATAGCAGCACTAGCAGCAGCACCGCTTGATGCTGCTGCAACAGTGACGCGCTAGCATTTGATTGAGTAGCAGCAAACAGCTTAACGCATGCAGCAGCACGAAAACCCGCATGCTGCTGCTATGTTTGCTGTCGCAGCAGCAGCAGGTGCTGCTGCTGCTGCTGCGCTTGCTGCTGCTGCTGCTGCAGCAACAGCACCTCTTTTGGAAGCATCAGTAACAGCTGGTGTTCTCTAACTTTAACTAAGGCAGCAAACTTATTACCGGTCGTTGGCAGCAGCAGCAGCAGCAGCAGCTGCTGCTGCTGCTGCTGCTGCTGCTGTTGCGGTTACAGCTGCTGCTGCTTTGCAAGTGTTAAAGCACTTCTTAGTCTGCCTTTCAATGGCGCTGCTGCAGCAGCAAATTCCCTGTGCTGCAACAGCAGCAGCAGCAGTTGCTGCTGTTGCAACTCACCCCTATAGAGCATGCAGCAGCAAATGCAGCTGCTGCAGCTACACCCCTAAAGAGGTAGCAACAGCAACTGCAGCAGGTTGTTGTTGCTGCTGCTGCTGCTCTCATAAAAATTCAAGGTGCAATGCAGCTGCAGCACTACAGCTACTGTTGCTGCAGCTGCTGCTGCTGCAGCAACCGCTACTACTCGTCTCCCTTGCTCTGCTGCTGTGGCTAGCGCTGCTGCAGCAGCAACTGTTGCTGCAGCAGCAGTCGCGCTCAGCTATTGCTGCTCCTGTGTTCTGGTGTCTGCTGCTGCTGCTGCTGCTGCTGCTGCTGCTGCTGCTGTCAAAGGGGACTAGCAGCAAATGCATCATCTAGCAAGTCAGCCATCTCGCTTTCTTGAACTTCGCTGCTGATGTCTGTGTCGCTGCTGCTGCTGCTGCTGCTGCTACTGCTGCTGCTGCTGCTGCTCTCTGCAGCACTGCAGGGGCTGGTTGGATGCCTGCGTGGGCCGTAGCTTCTCCTGCAGCTGGTGCTGCTGCTGCTACTGCTGCTGCTGCTACAGCTTTCCACACGTGGGCTGCTGCTGCTGCTGCAATAGCTTGGGCCTGGTACAGGGCTGTTGCTGCCTTCAGCCGTGGGGGAGGAGTTGCTGCTGTTGCTGCTGCTGCTGTTGCTGCTGCTGCTGCTGAGGTTGACAGCAACATCTGACAGCTCATAGTCGGAGTCATCCTCAGTTTCTGCATCACTAATGCTGCTGCTGCGTGATAATCTTTGCTGCTGCTGCTGCTGCTGGTGATGCTGCAGCTTGCTGCTGCGCAGCAGCTGCAGCTGTTGATGCTGCAGCACCTCCCTATACACCTCACGGCTTCTACTCATAAACATACGTTCGTCTCCTGTTAATGCTGCACATATTGTTATCTCTGTCTTTGCTGCAGCACTCAGCTTCTCTAGAGTTGAAGCAGCAAGACCCCTTGTTGCTGCTGCTGCTGCTGTCTCCGCTGCAACAAGAGCAACCTGCTCTGCAGTTGGTTCACGTGCAGCAGCTGCAGCGGCAGATGCAGCTGCTGCTGCATCTGCTGCTGCTGCTTCTGCTGCTGCTGCAGCTGCTGCTGCTGCAGAAGCTGGACCTGTACATGCCTGCTGTGCTGCTGCTGCTGCTGCAGATGCAGCAACTGCAGCCGCTGTGGGGGGTCGCATGCAATCACAAGAACAGCTGCAACAGCAGCAGCCCTTGTACTTCTGCTGCTCTTCTTGCTGCTGCTCCTGCTGCTGTCTGCGCTGTGTCGAACCTCCAACTGCAGCAGCAGCAGCACAATATACTTTATTGCTGCTGCCTGCAGCATCCGAAACACACACACAGCTAAAGAAACCCTCAGAAGCAGCAGCAACAGTAAAAACACCCACGGCAAATGCAGCAACAGCAGCAGCAGCAGCAGCAACAGCAACAACCCCAGCAAGAACAGCACCAGATGCAGCAGCAGCAGCAACAGCAGCAGCAGCAGCAGCTGCAGCAGCAGCAGCAGCAGCATACGTTTGATTTCATCTGGTTTTTCTCTACTTCGTTTCCTTCTTTCAACATGCGGTGCAGCAGCAGCTGCTGCTGCTGCTTCTAATGAGTCATCATGCAGCACGACGCAGCAGCAGCTGCAGCAGCCGCTGCTGCGGTAGCCCTGGCTGCTGCTGCCGCTAGTTGGGCTTGTGCTACGACTTGCCTCTTGGGCAGGCGAATCACCATCTGCTGCTGCTGCTGCTGCTGCTGCTGCTCCTGCTGCTGCTGCAGAGACACCCGGAGGGGCCTGCGTAGCAGCAGCACTACCAAATGTAGGGGTGCTGCAGCAGCTGGTGCTGCTGCTGCTGCTGCTGCTGCTGTTGAACGACCCAGGTGTAGCTGCGCTGCTGCCGCAGCAGCTGTTGTTGCCGCTGTTGCTGCTGCAGCGAGGGTTGTCTCTCATATCTATCAGCAGACTGCAGCAGAGTGGGCGGTCGTCGATGCTGCTGATGCTGCTGATGCTGCTGCTGCTGCTGCTGCTGCTGCTGCCTTTATTGATGCTGCTGCTGCTGCTCCAGCTTTGCAAGCCGCAGCTGCATGGGTTTTGCTGTCGCATGTGTCTGCGGCAGCAGATTTCGTTATCAGCAGTAGCTGCTGCAGCATTTGTTGCTGCTGCTGCTGCTGCTGCTGCTGCTGCTGCTGCTGCCCGCCGATCTGTTGTGCCAGTTGATGAAATATGCGACCGCTGAGCAGCAGCAACCGCATTTGCTGCTGCTCTTGCTGCTGCCGCTGCTTCTTTTGCTGCAGCCGCTTCCTTTGCTGCAGCAGCAGCATGAAGCATTCTGGTTCGCTGCTGCGTATAGACAGCAGCAGCAGCAGCAGCAGCAGCAAGTGCAGCTGGCCCCAGATCATTAGACTGTAGACAGATACTACTTAGACGGGTTGCTGCTGCAGCAGCATCAGCAATGAATGCAGCAAGAACAGCAAGGAGGCTGTCGCTGCCGCACAGCTCGTTGCCTGCAAGGTCTATACACTTGAGGTGTCTGTACACCTCAGCTCTTTGTATATTCTCCTCCTCCTCCCACTCTTGCTGCTGCCGCTTCTCCTCCTCTTCTTTCTCTTGTTGCTGCTGCATGTGTTGTTTGTATTGTAGTTGCTGCTTCTCCTGTTCACGCTCTTCTTGGAGATGCTGCTGCTGCTGCTGCTGCTGCTGCTGCTGCTGCTGCTGCTCATTCCCAGTTTCGTCCCCGTTGTTGCTGTCCCTCTTAATCCTTTCCCTATCTCCCTGCTGCTGCTGCTGCTCGAGCTGTTCGAGCTCCTCTAAATGTTGTTTCTGCTGCTGCAGCAGCTGCTGCTGCATGCGTTGCTGCTGCTGCTGCTGCCGCTGCTGCCTCAACGTTGTCAGACGCTGCATGTTGAGGGGTCTGTTGCCTCTATGCAGCGCAGACAGCAGCACGGTCGCCCCAATATCTTTTATCTCGTTGTTACTCAAATCTAATACCTGCAGCAGCAGCAGCAGCAGCAGCAGCAACAGCAGCAGCAGCACATGTAGCAGCAGCAACAGCTGATTTAGCAGCAACATAAGGTGGACCAGCAGCAGAATATGTAACAGCAGCCAAAGATGCAGCAGCATCAAAATATGCAGCAGCAGCAAAACGTGAAGCAGCATCAGATGCAGCAGCGGCAGCAGCAACAACAGAAGCAACAGATATAGCACCAGCAGATGCAGCAGCAGTAGCAGCGCATGCATGAGCAGCAAATGTAGCAGCAGCAGACATAACAGCAGACCTCCCACCAGCAGACAAAGCAGCAGCAGCCGCAGCAGCAGACACAGCAGCACCCCTGACACGCCCTAAGCAGCAGCAACAACAGCAGCAGCAACAGCAGCAGCAGCAGCAGCAGCAGCAGCAGGAAGTATACCTCAAGTGCCTCCATCTGATGAAGGGAGCGAGCCAGCAGCAAAGCGTCGCAGCAGTCAAGAGAGCAGTGCTGCAGCAGCAGCACCTTCAGCTGCTGCTGCAGCGGCAGCAGCAAACTTGTAGTTATTTGATACATACCCTGTACAGACACCGCGCAGCTGCGCATGCATACACGCTGCAGCAAACCCTTGCTAAACCAACTGTCTCCTAATACCCCGTGTCTCCCTCGCTGTCTCCTTCTGCTGCCGCTGCTGCTGCTGCTGCTGCTGCTGCTGCTGCTGCTGCTGATGGGTTTCGTGCTGCTGCAAGGCAATGTGCTGCTAGCGGGGATGCTGCACCCGTCGGCAGTGCTGTCTGTACAGCTCGTTCTGCTGTTGCTGTTGCTGCTGCTGCTATTGCTGCTGCTGTTGCTGTTGCTGTTGCTGTTGCTGTTGCTGCTGCTGCTGTCTGCTTGCTGCAGCAGGATTTGTCTAACAGCATCTTCCGAGCAGCAGCAAAATGCGAAGTTGCGGATTGGCTGAAGATGCATCTTCTTAGATAAGTGGGGCATTTGAAGACACAGCTCAGCCTGCTGCTGCTGCTGCTGCTGTTGCTGCTGCTGCTGCTGCTGCTGCTGCTGATCGTGGTCAGCAGCAGCTGTCTCCTCAGGGCTTGTCAACTGCGTTAGAGACACCTGCTGTTGTTGCTGCTGCTGCTGCTGCAGTTGTAGCTGAGAAGCATCATGTCTGTGGTGGAGAAAGTCTCGGCGTTGTCTTTGCTGCTGCTCTTGCTGCTGCTGTTGCTGCTGTTGCTGGTACTGCTGCTGCTGCAGCAGCAGCTGCATGTTCATGCGGCAGTAGCAGTCTGCAAAGAATATCTCATGTGCTTCAGCAGCAGCAGCAGCAGCAGCACCAACAGCTTCAGCAACACGAGAGTTAACTTCACAGCCTACAATCTCCAATGCATGTGATGGCCACAGCAGCTGCAGCAGCAGCTGCTGTTGCTGCTGCTGCTGCAGCAGCTCCTGCCACTCATCTACTCGCAGCAGCCGCAGCCGAACTGTCTGTACACCTGAATGCTGCAGACACAGCAAACTACCAACAGCTTCCTCCGCGCAACACCCCACAGACACCGGGCCCCCATACTGCAGCAAACCCCCGCAGCGGGAGCAGCAAGCCTGCTGCTGCTGCTGCTGCTGCTGCACATGCTGCTGCTGCTGCTGCTGCTGCTGCTGGTGCTGCTGTTGGTACAGCTGCTGTAACTGCAGCTGTAGCATGTTGCGTACGTATAAGGCTGTTGTCTGTCTCCAGGCTCGTTGCTGCAGCAGCACGCGGTGCAGCAGCAGCTGCTGCAGAGGTTTCTGCTGCAGCAGCGGGAGATCTGCAGGGCCTACATCAATCTTTTGCTGCTGCAGCTTGAGGTGTATGTACACTCGAAATGACAGCTGCAGCAAAACCTTATTATACTCTGCTGCCCCCAGCAACGCAGCTAAATGCTGACAGAGGCGGCGACTCTGGCAGATAGCACGCAGCAGCAAGCTGCTGCTGCTGCTGTTGCAGCTGCTGCTGTTGCACATGCTGCTGTTGCAGCTGCTGCTGTCATTGTTGCTGCTGCAGCACATCAGACAAGGCCCCTTCAAACAGCTGTCATGGCTGCGGGGCTCATCCTTTACACGATTAGCTAAGGAATACATCCGCGGTGTCTCCTGCTGCTGCTGCTGCTGCTGCTGTTGCTGTTGCTGTTGTTATTGCTGCTGCTGCTGCTACTGCTGCAGCGCAAAAAGAAGAAAGCTGCAAGAAAATGGAAAGTCTGCTGCTGCTGCAGCAAGAAGCAGCAGATATTGATAGTCTGTTTCTGCTGCTGCTGCTGCTTTAATTCGCCTTTATTCAGCTGCTGCTGCTGGCGCTACCACTGGTGCTGCTGCTGCTGCTGCTGCTGCTGCTGCTGTTGCTGCTGCTGTTGCTGCACTTGCTGCTGATGTTGCCCACACATGGGCCTCTTGACAATCGACGAATGCTGTTACCCTTGCTGCTGAGACGTTACATCAGCATATGTGGCCTCTCTGGGTACTGCGGCTGCTGCTGCTGCTGCTGCTGCTGCTGCTGCTGCTGCTGCAGTTGGATGCTCCTGAGGGTCGTGCTGCAGTTCCTGCCGGCCCTGCCACTCCGTCTGCTGCTCCTTTTGCTAGTGCTGCTGCAAGTCGATTCTGCTGCATCGCTGTACTGTACAGCAGCAGCAGCAGCAACTACAGCAGCAACTACAGCAGCAGCAGCAGCAGCAGCAGCAGCAGAGCTGGGCTGATGTACTCTGTAGACCTTCCACTGCAGCAGAAGGGCTTGTCAGCTCTGCTGCTGCTTCGTGAAAACTAGTCAATTGCTGCTGTATTTTGCGCTGCTGCTGGTGCTGCTGTTAATGCTGCTGTTGCTGCTGCTGCTGCTGCTGCTGCTGCTACAGCTGCCCCAGCATGCAGTGCTGCTGCTACGCAGCAGCCAGGCAAAAAGTTGGCTTGGAAGAAGCAGCAAGTTGATGCTGCTTGAGGCAGTGCTGCTGCTGCTGCTGCTTCGGATATTGTTGCTGCGTTATGTGGAAAATTCGCTGTATAAGCTGCTGCTGCTGCTGCTTCTGCTGCTGCTGCTGCTGCTGCTGCGAGGTGCAGCGGTAGCAGCCGTCTGCAGCATTAAACAGCACAAGTGACACGAAACAACTGTAGATGAACGTACAATTAAAGAAACTGCTGCTGCAGCTGCTGCTGCTGCTGCTGTCACCAGGCGGAGCCGCTGCCGACAGCAGCAGCGGCAGCAGCAGCAGTAGCGGTAGCTACAGCAGCTGCAGCAGCAGCAGCAGCAGCAGCAGCCGTAGTTACTGCAGCTGCCCGTGGCCGAAGGGATAGGATAACTGTATTGAGTAGAAAATATAAAGAAGGTGAAAGGCCTCTGGTTTTTTGCTGCTGCTGCTGCTGCTGTTGCTGCTGCTGCTTCTTCTGCCTGTACACTCCACCCATTGCGGGGCATACTGCTGCTGCTGCTGCTGCTGCTGCTGTTGCTGCTGCTGCTACTGCTGCTACTGCTGCTGCTGCTGTATGTGCTGCTGTCTTTGTATACTGGATTCTCAACTGTTTTTGCAGCAGGTGTCTATACACCGCAGCTGCACGCGCTGTTCGATGCCTACGGTGGTGTGGGGTGAGGTGTGGGGCCGCAGCAGCAACAGCAATAGCAGCAGCAGCAGCAGCTGCTGCTGCTGCTGTAACAGATAAAATGCACGTTTCAGCTGTACACAGGGTTGCTGCTGGAAGATTAGAAGGCATCCTTCTGCTGTTGCTGCTGCCACTGCTGCTGACATGGCTGCTGCTGCTGCTGCTGCTGCTGCTGTATTAGCTGTAGTTTGCTGCTGCTGAATCCCTATTGCTGCTTTGTGTTTAATTGCCTCTGTCTAGTGCATATCTTCTACGTGCTGCTGCTGTCACTGTCTTCTGCTGCTGCGTCTTGCTGCTGCTGCTGCTGCTATCTGCTGTTGCTATCTGCTGTTTTTCTCTGGTGTTGCTGCCTTTGCTTCTCTGCTTTGTGATACGAGTTATTACTACTATTTCAGCAGCAGCAGCAGCAGCTGCTGCTGCTGCTGCTGCTGCAGTTGTAGGCACGTGTATGTGGGTCTGAATGGATTGTTGGGGTTACACGCGTAGCTCAGCAGCATTCGCTGTCGTGGAGTCAGTCAGCTGCTGCTGCTGCTGCTGCTGCTGCTGCTGTTACTGTTACGCGTTGTTTGGAGCTCTCGTAGCGACAGCAGTTGCTGCTGACGGGCAACAGCATTTGCTGCAGCAGCAGCAGAAACCGCTGCTGCTGCTGCTGTATGTGCAGCAGCAGTTAATGCACGGCTGGAGCAGCAGTTCCTGGTTAGTCGGATCAATAGTTACTTACAGGCTACAGCAGCAGCAGCAGCAGCAGCTGCTGCTGCTGCTGCTGCTGCCTCTGCTGCTGCTAAGAAGCTGTTATTGAGGGGGCTACGGCTCTTCTTGCTGCAGCAGCAAACTCAGCCATGTGCTGCTGCTGGGGAATAATTTTATGCATGCAGCGTGCCATGATGCTTCTGCTGCAGCAAAGCTCATGTGCTGCTGCTGCTGCTGCTGTTGCTGTCTACGAGCCTCTGTGTGCTGCTGCTGAAGAGTCTCGAGCTGCTGCTTTACTTGCATCTGCTGCTGCTCCAACTGCTGCAGCTGCTGCTGCAGCCCCTGCAGTTCATGCTGCAGCAGCTGCTGCTGTTGCTGCAGAGCCTCATCCTGTATCTTACGCCGCTTGCTGACCCAAAGCTGGTGCTTCAGCTGCTGCTGCTGCTGCATGATTTGATGCTGCTGCTTCTCTTGCTGCTGCTGCTGCAGCTGCTGCAGCCGCAGCTCTCTTTCTACCTCTCGAAGTTGCTTTGCTGCTGCTGCTGCTGCAACTGCTGCTGCTGCATCTGTCTTACCGAGCTCCATGACATGCTCTGCGTTTGCTGTACAAGGGTGGCCGTACACCTGCTGCTGCTGCTGCTGCTGCTGCTGCTGCTGCTGCTGTCTGCGCATACCCCATTTATTTCCCCTGCTAGACGCGAGGTGTTGCTCGTTCTGCTGCTGCTGCAGCTGCTGCTGCTGGTATCGGACAGCAGCAGCAAACTCATCTCTCAACTCTACTTCTTCATCTACAGCACGCTGCAGGGCGTCTTCTAACGCTTTGCTGCTGCTGCTGCTGTTGCTGCTGCTGCTGCTGCTGTTCTCTGGATTGGTGCTGTATGCGAATAGCGTCTGCTGCTTGTATAAAGCAGCAAGCTGCTGCTGCTGCTTCTTCCGCGTTGCTGCAGCGAACTGTGCCTGTCCTCCGAGGACTATCAGCTGCAGCAGAAAGAGTCTTTTGCTGCTGCTGCTGCTGCTGCCGCTGCTGCTGGTGTTTTTCTCAGCAGCAACAGCAGCAGAAGCAGCAGCTAGGAATTCGCCGAAGTATCGCCGCGCAGCAGATGTTTTTGCCTGTCTCCAGACAGGGGCGAGCCATGGTGCTGCTGCTGCATAGTCTTGCTGCAGTTGCTGCAGCAGCTGCTGCTGCTGCTGTTTTACACTTTGCTGCTGCCATAGGGGCTCGATCAGCCGTAGATATAGTACAGACAGCAGCAGCACAGCAACAACATACGCACTCAGCAGCAGCAGTAGCCGTAGCTCCGGCACCTCCCTCTGGTGCTGCTGCAGCGAGAGCTGCAGCAGCAGCCGCCGCCGCTGCAGCCAATGCTGCAGCCGCAGCAAACAACGACGCGTGCGCTGCAGCTGTATCTGCAGCAGCAGGTGCTGCACCCTTAGCCACCGGCGCAGCCGGGCCCCACACTTCTGTACAGTGCATCGTTGCTGCTGCTGCTGCTGCTGCTCCTGTAGCAGCAGCACCGAGTCTGTATCGGCATCTGCTGCTGCTGCTGTTGCTGCTGCTCTTGGGCGCATGAGAGAGGCAGCTACACTCCCGTGAGAATTGGTGCTGCTACAGCGGGAACAGCAAGGGGCTGCTGCTGCCGTTGTTGTTGCTGCTGCTGCGGCTGTCGCTGCAGCAGCAACATGTACACAGAATCAATCCGAGTGTCTCCTTTCTTCTCCCCTTTCCTCTCTCTTTCTTAACTGTCTCCTTAACTGTCTCCTTATCTGTCTCCTTTCGGTCTCCTTATCTGTCTCCTTAACTGTCTCCTTATCTCTCTCCTTATCTGTCTCCTTTCTGTCTCCTTAACTGTCTCCTTGTCTGCCCCTTAACTGTCTCCTTACATGTCCCCTTAACTGTCTCCCTTCTGTCTCCTTATCTGTCTCCTTATATGTGCCCTTCACTGTCTCCTCATCTGTCTCTCTCTGTCTCTCTCTGTCCCTCTATCTGTCTCTGTCTCTCTATCTGTCTCCTTAACTGTCTCCTTAGCTGTCTCCTCAACTGTCTCCTTAACTGTCTCCTCAACTGTCTCCTCAACTGTCTCCTTAACTGTCTCCTTTGCGCTGCTTCTGTTTCTGTTTCTGCCGTCTGTTTCGTTTTTTTGTTTATTTATTATATTTAATTTAATATATTTAATTTAATTTATTTAATTTATTTAATTTAATTTAATCTATTTAATTTATTTTGTTTTATATAGGCTGTTTGTGTTTTTGTTTTTTCTCGCAGCTTTAGCCAGCTGCGCCGCCGCAGCTAAACCCTAAACCCTAAACCCTAACCACTAAACCCTAAACCCTAAACCCTAAACCCTAAACGCTAAAACGTAAGCAATACAGACAGGCTACTGGCGAACGGAGATACAGACGAGGAGGCTCTCAGTGCAGCAAACCGTAAACCCTAAACCCTAAACCCTAAACCCTAAACCCTACAACGTGCATAAACCCTAAACCCACCAACCCTAAACCCTAAATT
>CAJFCY010000566.1:0-12697 GCA_904066265.1 Eimeria zaria
ATTACAACTAGTATTGGCATCTTCTTTATTAGAGAGGGGCGCACGACGATGGTGGCTCCACCTAGCCAAAGATTCCAGCTTCCCGGAGCATATAAGGACCATGGAGGCTTTCCGCACGGAGTTACGACGCAGGTTTATTCCCAGGTCTGCAAGGGAACAAGCTCTAGCGGAACTGAGAAAACTGAAGCAGGGAACGTTATCGATAGAACGGTATATTGAGAAATATGAGAAACTGGTGATCAGAAGCCCAGCGGTAGGCCGGAAGCTTCTGTATAATTGGTTCATTGGATGTCTATCTCCAGGTGAGAGGCAATCCGTAACCAGTTGGGCTGCAGAGAGGGACCTCCAAGGCGTAAAGGTTGAACTTACACAAATGATGGAATATCTTCGTATAAAAGGGAGGAAAAATGCAACTGCAGGAGCTCTAGCAGAGAAGGGAGGAAGCGTGTTTAGAAACGATTCGGATTTGGAGCCCATGGACATTGGGGCTGTGAACGCTACACCAGCATTAAAGGGGACAAGAGACAGTAACAGACGTCAGCCAATGAATTCCGAACCCAAACAACCGGGAGGACGTGCTGAGCAGCGAATCTGCTTCATTTGCGAAAGACAAGGTCATATACTTCGCGACTGCAGGCGAATGAGAAGGGCAAAGGAGTTGAAGAAACAGGACTCTGAACAGCGCCGCCATGGGAACAAACAGGGGGAACAGGGAAACGCTCGGCCCCCACGCAACGTGCGGCGCAGTGATGGAGCCTACAAACTTCGGAAATCTATCAGTTATGATACTTTTTGGGAAACCGTCGTGCTTTCACAGGTTATTAATGAATAACTGCGCTACTCCCTCAGCGGTAATAGAGCTTGAATAGGGAATGATGTGGATATACTTGCTGAGTCTGTCCGCAACCACATAGATACTATCGCAGCCTCTTACTGAAGGTAAAGCTACTATGAATTCCATTGAGATATCCGTCCAGATCCGTTCGCGTATCGGAAGACTCTGAAGGAGGCCGGGTTTGAGGGTGTTCCGCGGCTTATGCTGCTGACACTCCGGGCAAGTGAGGCGGTATTCCTCGGGTTTGGGGCGCATCATAGGCCACCAAAAGGTCCTTGCCACGCGTTTCACTCTTGTATTTACTTCACCATGGCCCGCTAAAGCATGATCATGCATTTTCCTCAAAACTTCTGTGCGGAGCGAAGCACGAACGTATAACCGACGGAGTCCACGCTTCGCCTGGTACCACAAGATTATCATCCGTGGTGTAGTGCTTGACCCGTCCTCCGTTGTTGAGCTTATCGAAAACTGCCGCTGCATGAGAATCTAATGAGTAAGAAGAACGCAATTTAGAAAGAAAACGAGAGTCTTCGCATATAAGAGTGGTTGCAGGACACAGTGTCTGACCTGGGGGCCGTCGTGAGAGGGCGTCGGCGACCACATTCATGCGTATTCTTATTTACGTGTACGGGCATGAAACGCATTCTTGTGCCTGTCATCCGGGTGTATTGGACTTTGCAAAAATGCCTCAGAGAAGTCAAATGATGAATATCCTGCGGCACCCTGCAAACGATCGAGAGGTTCGTCGATTCTGGGCGTCGGGAACTTCTGTTTCACCGTGATTTTGTTGAGTGGCTTGAAGTCAACGCACATGCGCCACCTTCCGTCCTTTTCCTTTGTCATCACCGGGTTATGTCCAAACGCACTAGTTGACGGTTGAACCTTGCCTCTTCTTAACAATTCATCTGATTGCCGCTCAAGCTCCTCCTCAAGTTGAGGGGGTCGCCGATACCTTGGAACAAAGCTTGGGGCTGCTCCAGGGAAGAGTTCGATGAGGTGCGTTGAGCGTGTAGCAGGTGGCCGGCCCGCCGGTAACTCCTTGATAATTAGTACATCTGATAACTCTTCCTTCAATTGTGCTCATTTCTGCTGTTCTGGGGGTGTTAACTGAATCGAATCTCCCAAAACTGCGGTATTGGTATTACCATCACGACGGAGTGCATGCATTTCTCCATCGCATCCTGCAGCGCCTCTGCTCTGCGTTGGAGCCTCATTGCCCCCCTTTCCGTGAGATACTGCCTCGACTCCTTGCACAGTTGAGGACGTAAATGCCGTTGGAAGTGCTGAGAGGTGCACTCTCTTAGTAAGTCCCAGCACATAGGCCTCGACACTTTCATCAAGGGGCGCATGCGCGCCCTCCACTGGGTCCCCCACGGCATACCTAGGATCAGTTCGTGGTGAACTGGTCCAACATAGAAGTCCCATATCATGGAAATGTTACCCTTTCCAGACTTAAGGTCACATGTTATACCCATTGTTTTGCCGATTCTGCTGTCCTGCCTTCCATCCGCGAAACGTAGTGGCAGAGACTGCGCCAACGAATGAACAGTCAGATTACACCTCCGAGCAGTTGCTTCCGATAGAATGTCCACTTCGCATCCCCTGTCAAGTGGCGCAAGCACCTCCTGACCGTTAATGCGAACTTAAATAAGCACTGAATTTACCAGAGGGGATTTGCGGGTGAGGCTTTAACTACTTTTGGCCCCATCGCTGCTCTGCAGATTGCGCGGGGGCTCGAGCGCTTCCCTGATCCCTCCGTCTGATCCATGGTGGCGCTGCTCGAAGTCTGGCTTCTTCAGCTCCTTTGCTGTTTTTATTCGTCTGCAGTATGCAACCTTGCTGTTGCAAAAGAAGCAGATACGCAGCTCATTACGTCTTTCCGGCTTTCTGTGTGAGGAATTCGCTGGTTGTTATCGGTTGCCGCTTCTGGTCCCCTTCGGAGCTGGTGTGGCACTTAGAGTCCCAATGTCCATAGGTTCAGAATCTGAATCGTTTCTAAACACGCTTTCTCCTTTCTCAGATAGAGCTACCGAATTTGCATCCTTTCTCTCTTTTATGCGAATATATTCCATCATCTGCGTAACTCCGACCTTATCGCCCTGGAGTTCCCTCTCTGCAGCCCAGCTCGTTACAGATTGCCTCTCTCCTGAAGATAGCCCTGCGGTGAGCCAATCGTACAGAAGCTGTTGGTCTACCGCTGGGCTTCTGCCCACCATTGACCCGTATTTCTAACCGTTCTATCGACAGCGTTCCCTGCTTTGTTTCTCTCAGTTCTGCTAGAGCTTGTTCCCCTGCACGCCTGGGAATGGCCCTGCATCGAAACCACTTGCGGAAGGCCTGCGTAGTCTTGATGTGCTCCGGTGAGTTGAAGCCTTCGGTTAGGTATAGCCACTGTCTTTGTGCTTCCCCTTCTAGTAAAGAAAACCCCCAATAGTAATTGTAGTCTTTCCAGTGATTTTGGGAGTCACAGAGGCGAGTCGAGGGAAGCTAGGAACTTTTTCACTGCCTCCGCATCGCGGCAGCTGTAATATCTGGATGGTTAGGAGAGTCGGAGGCATTCTTCCTGAATTGCTCTTGATGGAAAAAGGTGTTCATTGTAACAAGAGTCCTTGATCTTATCAGAGGACTGTCGTGAGCTGCGAAGAAGCCAAGTGCTTATAAGAAGTGAGCCCCTAAAAGCAGCTGGCCTCCTTCCCCAGCCTTTAGGCATCCATAGCCTTGCAGCTCAGCAGCCTACGCATGGGGAGGGGAGGCAGCCCAGCGCGTGTTAGAAAGCACCTCGCCGCACTGGTGCTGCACGGCAGGCCCACATGTAAGCACATCAAAGCCCCCTTCTGATGCATGCACCAACTCAACTGGCAATTGTTGAACATTTACTCGTCCGTCAATAAGTAGTCTGCGCACCCGTCGGAGTAGACGTCTCA
Organism: Eimeria zaria; assembly: GCA_904066265.1. NCBI lineage: Eukaryota > Apicomplexa > Conoidasida > Eucoccidiorida > Eimeriidae > Eimeria > Eimeria zaria. The sequence continues at coordinate 3,760 of CAJFCY010000566.1, forward strand.
ACTGTGCCTAGGACAGGCTATGTTCTTCGCTGTAGGAGGCAAAAGCCCGGTTGATGCCTCCTCAGAGACACTTCCAACCGGTTGCTGCCTTCCTTCGTGAGGTTAGGCCCTGATCTATATCCATAATTCAAGCAAGAAAAGGGTTGTGTTTAAGACTAGGAATTTAAAAAGGTTTGCTTGCTTCGATTTTTTCGTTTTTTGCCTGTTACTGCTACACCTTGAGCCGCCAGGCAACAGCAGTGGGGGTCGGGGTGTCGCGGAGAAGCATGAGCTGTTACCAAGTGTAGCAAGAATCCTCGATCTTATTACAAGACCGTTGTGAGCAGTCGAAATCCTTACGAGAGTTCCAAAACGCAGCAAAGCCCCTCCTCAGCCTTTAAGCACGCAGTCGACGGAGGCCGGCTGCTTTTGCGCGGGGTGTAGCTTGCCTCGCCGCAACTCGTGCACCACGGCAGACACATATGTTAGCACATCCAAGCCCATTTTGTTGCATGAACTAACTCCAGTAGCAATTTTTCGACACTACTTTTCCCGCTGGTAGGTAGGCTGCGCGCCAGTAATAGTATACGTGTCAACTGCATCTAGAGCATCAACAGGCTGAGTCCAAACTACGCAAATAGCAGTAGGGGTTAAAGAAAGTCAAAGGAATGCAGCAACGGAGGAGCGGCATGAATGGCATGCTCCAGAGCAGATATTCTTATTTCGTCTACGTGCAAGTAAAAGGGAAAACGCTAAAATGGTTAAGCTGAGAAATCATCTGCCTTGGTTTTCGGATGTCAGTTTTCCACTTAAATGTCTTTTCCCCGCTCTTCCGCGAGAGCGTAAGCTGAAATAAAAGGTTTCTGGGAAATATAGAGGCACAAAAGTGTGGAAAGCCATACAGAGTTACTGCGTCGGGTGTGCCGTATGACAGCCACGCGACGGCCTGGCGGCAACCGGTTACTGGGGCTGAGTAGCTGTGTAGGAAGTTATTACGCTTACGCTAGCATTCCTTCCTATCAACAAGGCGCACTTTCACAGTTTATGCAATGCCAAGCACCTAGCCTGGAAAATCAACTGCTTAGGGCGTGTGCATAACTTCCAAAGGGAAGGGCATATCTGGAAGGAATATGCGGGGCATGGGGCTTCGGCCTCAAGCGCATTCAAAGTCAAACCCGACTTGGTGAACGCAACAGCGCTGATGACCACTGAACAGGCTAAAGGTTCGGCATTTGAAGCTCGAAACGTTGGACGGAGCCGCGGACTCCGGGCTGGTGCTATGTTCACGGGCACCTTAAAAATGTTTATCCTTGAGTGGCGCTATTGTTTGATCACCTCAGGGCTCTCAGAGGCTAAATGCCCCTGTAAGCGGAATCATAGGCGCAATACAGCACCGTAGACGACTACCTTTGTTCACAGTCAGCACAACATTCCAGTGACAAAGCGTGAATGAAATATCATCTCGTCCGTAACGAAAGGGAATGAATGGTGGACCCTTTCATGGCTTTTTGACATCCAAGGTGTCAAGAGATCCCTCATCACTGCGGAGCAAAAGCATTCTGAACAGTGTTCAGAAAACAGCCATATCACGCTGAGCCGCCAATGCAAAAACGCAATGCGTTAAAAGCTCATGCGGCCGAATTAAAGAGCCTCCATTTCGGCACTGATGTACTTTGAAATGAACAAATGACCAACTTATTTCTGAGTTTTCCACATCCACGTTTTTATGACGGCAACCAGATAGAGCATCTATACGGATTATGCATCGACATCCGCAGCATACACACAACCATATAGAAGCACTTGGATTGACAAACTGTAATGTTCCGAAGCTAAAAACTGAGCAAAAAAGAGAGCCTACATACAGAGAAAGAATAAGGCTCCGCACGCGAGAACAGGAGCTTTGGAGGATAACTTGCCTAGTGAAGCTTTGAGAAACAGCAATCAGGCCAAGGATTAAGAACCGCAAGTAGTCTTAGCTAATTTATTCTCTAATCTATGGGTTCTTGACGCCACAGTATGAATATACGAACGTTCTTTGAGGGAAGAAGGAAGGGGAGTAAAGCCATATTGTGCTGACTGTCCGAGCTTTTAATTTCCGGACCGTTTACACTTCTCCTTTCAGCATTGGTCAAACAGGCTGTCGCTAATAACCAAAGTTCTAATTGCTGGTGGATTTGGGATGCAGCGTCTGCAAACGCAAACGATGCTTCACGGTGCCGAAAAGTCGACCAACGCTCAGCATAATGATACGTCAAGGGTTTTTCTTTCATTTTGACGGGACACCGTTTTGTGACAGTAGAGTCAGGTTTTAGTTGCCTTCTTACAGAGGGATGTTAAAATACCCCGCTACATATTGTATAGGGGCTCGCCTGCGAATCACTGCGCAGTCTTGCTATGTCCAAACATCAAATGCAGCCCAGCTCTTAGACACGTGTTAGCATGATGAACTGCAACTGCTATTCTGCACCAAAACTCAGTCTTGTTGTGCTGGGCGCACAGCTAGGGCGATGAGTCGCGAGTGAGCTGAGTTCGATTGCGATAGTCAATTCCTAGTTATACTGGGTCTTCGCAAATGGCGTCCAGAGGTGGCTCAACCTTTTAGGCAGATGGCTTCACTGTTATCTTGTTCACAGTATGGTCTCTTCTTCTATCGTGGGAAGAGTGAGAACCTTCCCATACCTTTGTTTTGCCTGTAGCTGCAACGTTGAGCCTTCTATATTCTGTATTTGCACTGCCTACCTTTGACAGTGTGCCGAGATTGTTGAAGGTTCGAGTGGCCTTTAGTAGCAAAACATTTGGCAGCTGTGTAGGAGTGAGAACCTCAGGCTCATTCATCCATTGATGAGGTACGCAATATCGTGCTTCACTTAGCCTATGCGATGCTCAAACGAGCAGGACTGCAACTGCAACAGAATGGACGCAAACAAAGAGAGGTGAAGAATACAAGCATAAAACGAATCGCCTACGTAGTTCATGTAGGGCTCCACAGCATATGTTTTGCAATGAAGCGCGATGTTGAACACGTTTGCTGAATGTGTAGGGGTAAACGACTGGGCAAAAAAGGGGCCGTGCTTTTGGGGAGGTGTATCAGCGTTCTTGAAGTATCGATCCCTTTCTTCCTGAATAGAAGTTGCGCAAAGGCGTACATGGTGCTCCGTCGCATCATATCCATGAACTCGTCGAAGTCTATCTGCACCGCATGCAGGCAATGGGAGCACGTTTGCTTTCCATCTACGTCTCGTTTCAGCCCTCATCTCCTACAGTTAAAGAAGGACTCAAGAATTGTGCGTCCACGATATAGCCTGCGCATGGGGGGGATGCTAGGGAGCGTGCTTCTAGCAGTTACTTTTTAGGCAACCAGGTCGGGCGGAAGTAAGCGGATTACACACTAAATCGAATCAGAAACCGTCCGACACTAAATTTGCTCGAACACAGCTGGCTCACAGCCAGAAGGACGAACCTCTCCGTCTCCATTCCTGTCCACTTCACGAATAATGCTCTTGATCTGCTGCATTTGGTGCTGTTTTTCTTGCGGCGATAGGTTGTGCACTGGTCCTTTCTGGCATTCCCGCTGTGAGTCATCTCCCACTGGCGTTGCTGAGTTTGAGATAGCGTTTCCGTTACTAGGAGAAGCAGGTGACGGGAATACAGACTGTACCTCTGTGTTCAATAGGACATGTGCTAAATCCTGAGCAGAGATCCGGCCGTTTCCATCCAAGTCGAAGACTCGAAAGGCTGCCCAACATACGTCTTCCTGTAGCAACGCAGAAATTCAATTTTGATACGCACAACACGTGTATAGAAAGAAATCTAGTGAATACAGACGTACCTCACAAGAGCTATCAGGTGCCAGAGAAGCAGATGCCCTAAAACGCAAGGAGAGTTCAGAGGGAGAGATCCGCACCCTGCCTTTTGGCAATTATACGGTTCCGAAGCTGAGGGTGATTACCCTGGTGCACATATCCCTTGAGCAATCATCAAGTTACTTGCCTGTATGTATTGCCGCTTATCAAGAGTGGCCGCGACAAACTCCGTGTAGTCAATTACCCCTGAACCGTCGGAGTCTACGTCGTTCATCAACTGTTCAAGGTCACTAGGAATATCTTTCATGCCTGCCTTTTTCAGACCAGCTGCATTTACAAACGCGTAAATACCTCAGCACCAAGGAATATAGCGACGTTTTGGCGAATACGCACAAGTTAGTTTCGTTTTAGCATGAGCACGCGAATTGGGGGCCCAACAGCTGTGCGGCTGTTTTATTCAGGCTCAGCTAGTTTCGTCGAAAAGTAAAATTTCGTGGCGAGAAAGTACGGAAAGGTTCCAGTAGCCATTCTCGGACTGTGCTGGTTTTTACTTCGTAGCTCTTGGAGCGTAATGCTTCCATCTTTGTCCTCGTCCAATGCTGAAGACCAAATTTTGCACCCACTGAAGTGTCTGTTGGCTTGAATTTTGCAAAACGCAGTGAGCTTTACTCTGTAAACTTTCTGCTGATAGTGCAACTAGCTTATGGGGGGTTAACATATTCTGCATGCAACAGCTGATGCACCAAGAAACGTATGTGTCAGGAGCTCTATCTGCGTCTCATTCATTTGCTGTGCGATAATCGTCAGCGCTGCCTTCTTCAATTTGCACAGAGCTTGAAAAGCCTGCAGACAGGTCACTCGATGCCCGGAGAGGTACGACGCCATTTCCAGCGCATGCCTTTGGCACTTATGTAGCTAGGCTACCATACTTGGCGAGATACTAGGGATGCAACAATTTTCTTCCAGCATATTGTGCTATCCACTTGCCAATGATTGCATGCAATGGGAGTACTACTGCTGGCGTAGTGACCCTTTTACGCTTAACGTAAAGGGTACCCTTACCCTGAAATGGTCTAGCATTGTGCGGCTGAATGGAGCATCTGTTGCAGGGTTGGGAACTGAAGAAAAGTGTTTAATCCACGGATGATTGAGAGCTTGCTCGGCTGAAAGTCGTTCTGCAGCGCAACGCTGCAACCCAGCAAATCAATAATCAACAGCCTTTAGAGATGCTCATTTGCACAATGCATCGCTGTAAAATTCGCTTTCTTATGGTTACACGATCTGTGCAAGGAGTCGTTACTTTTAATTACGGTGGATGGCATATTGTGGTCCACGCCGCCTTGCATGCCAATTCGCCAACTCATTCTGCGCACCGTGCACTGGAAAGGCTATGCAAGAACGCATTGTTCTGTATGGCCTCCAAATAAAGGCAATATTTGGTGTATACGGCTCACGGTGGGGATCAAAAGCCATAAGCTTCCGAACAAGATCCTTTGCTTCATTGGAAACGCCTTTCCAGTCATGTTCGTTGAACTTATACCTTCCTACTTTAACGCGTGCTAGAATTTCCGCGTCATTCTCCCCGTGGAACGGGGGATAGCCGCAAAGAAGGATGTACAAAATGACTCCGGCGGACCACATGTCACACTTGTAGGTGTATTTGCCTTGTAGCACCTGAGGGGCTACATAGAACGGCGTGCCCGCTCGCGTGGACATGTATGAGTTGTTGCTGAATCGAGTTGCTAGGCCAAAGTCTGCAGACAGTACAAGGCATATATGAAGGAGGAGATTAGGCAGAGACAAAGGAGATTCTTCAAATAGATTTCAAGCCTCCAATGGGTGTGTTCCCCTGCGATCCCACATTAAAGATTAGACGCCTCACAAGGCAGTGTCATATCATTTCATAATGATCTTAGGCAGTTTAAACTCTAGTAGCCAACGCTTTCACCAGAACGCAATTTAGCTCAGCTGGGTCTGACTTTTGTTTCAGTCTTGCTTCTGCGTTGCATTTTTCTTGCAATTAGCGTGTTGCGATCTTTTCAAAATGTTATTTTGCCCCTCTGCTACAGTACAAGAGTACGAAAAGTCCAGTGCGTTTTGCACGTGAACTGCAAGTGCACGCACCAATAATTTTGAAGGGAGCATCTTTCCCTTTGTCTAGGAACATAAAGTTTTCTGGCTTGAGGTCCCGGTGTACAATGCCATGTCTGTGTAAGTAGAACAAAGCCGCCAGAATACACCGCATGAGCGAACAGGCATACGCCTCCGAAAAATAGCCTTGCTCTATGATGCGATCGAACAGCTCTCCACCTCTGCAGAGTTCCATGACGAGGTACACATTCTTGTGATCTTCGAAAGTTTCAAAAAGCTTTCTGGGCACACAAAAATGTGCACAGCCTCTGGCTCTTGATTTTTGTGGAGAGCGCTGAAGGCAGCCGTCTTCAGATTTAGCGAATCATATATAAGCATTTGGCTATGTTGGCGATGTTTTACGATTTTAAGGTGAGCACAATCAAACAAATACATATGCACGCTAAGATGACTGTGTCGTTTTGACAGTTTGCAATGCGAGTCCTTGGTATTCTCATGTCTATGAGGCTGCATTTTGAGGCGAAAGGTCAACTAGAGCTACTAAACAGAACAGCGATTTTCCATGGTATGCATTGTGGCTCCCCAATTTGGTGCTTCTTCTGCATATATGCACCATGTGTAAAACCGCTGGCTTCTTACTTGAAAACTGACAAGCATAAACGGTCTACTAAAACGTACTAGCAAACGACACTGCATGCTCATGAGATGGTGTTTGTCAAAGCTGCTACACTTCTGCAAGTTGCCGAAACTTAATATGAGTTCCTTGCTAACTGTCTTGGCTTGAAAATATGCAAGTTGTTATCTAGGATGGTTCTTCAAAGATTTACTTCCACGCATTTGCAGTGGCCAGATTGCCAACAAGTGAATAACTAACATGATATTGGGGTGATCGAGAGACTTCATAATTGATATTTCTTGTTTAAATCTTTTGACATTTCTAACCTTGCTCTTGCTGATTGTTTTCACAGCTCTTACTGTCTTCGTTGTCTTGTTGACAGCTCTACAGACACTGCCGTATGTACCTTGTCCAAGTTTTCGTGGCTCGACGTCGTAGGAATCAGTGAGGGGACCAACAAAGGAAAGAATAAAGCCCTCTCTCTTAAATTTCCAGGGTGCATCCACGCCGCCCTGTGGTGGACGGCTGTCTGCTGTACGGACGGGATGCTCAGCAGCACGCTCTAACGCAAAGTAATCAGCGTGCGGCCCTACAGCAGGTGGTGCACTGCCGCATGGCCTCGCGTTTCGTGAAACAGAATTCTTCAGATGCGCACCTCCGCAGCACGAAAGGGGAGTGTCTACTGTAGCATAGGCTCCACTTGATCTACCTTGATACTCGCCACCTGTATGGCCTGGATCATTATTCGCGTGGTCGGATGGTTCGTGCTGTTGGCGGTCATTTGCATGGTCGTTGGGTGCCCCACGAGGGCACAGGCATGTGGAAATTCCGTGCATATCTAGATAAGCAAGAGCGAAAGCCTGCCCGAATTCTAGGTTGATACCTAGGCTGATACGACAGTACTGAATCTTAGGCTACTAGTTTTACGTTAAATGGCAATCAACGTCACTGTAATCGACATCCGAATCAGCTATACAAACTAAGTTGGTGTTCAACTAAGTGCGCAAACAACAGTGATAGAGGCGATTGTTTCAAACGTGCGATAGTCCGTAGTAAGGCGACTTTGAGGGAACAGACCACGTTACATGCTGGCAGTGGAAAAACTGTTTGCGAACAATTAAAAAACAAAAGCAGCGCTCAGGACCACTTTTTCAAGCCCTACTGGGAAGAAAACACTTCAAGGCTCAGCAAGGCCCAGCTGGTCCTTGACGGGCTTAAGGGACGATCAGTGTCAACTGCTCCTTCACGAGCCAAATGACGGTTGGTCTTTCACTTTCGGTGAAGTAAGACACTATTCCGAGTATCTTTTTAAAAAACCAACAGCTTGTGATTATATATGGGATGAACTAGTCATTAGGAAAGCGTACTCGGTAATGTATACATGGGGCTGGCTACTGAGCGCATGCACTGCCTCATGGGGCTGGATTTCGGGTGCATCTGCTCGCGATGCTGCTGATTGGAAAAGCCTTCATCAAGTATTCCACTACGAACTAATGCAGTAAATTTTTTTTCATTATTCTTCGGCATGCTCTTTTATATAGCCACTTACTCCGACCTTTGAGCACAAGAAGAAGAGCTTATCATCTGAGCACACTTAAGGAAACGCAGTAGGTAGTTATAAAAACTGTTCCTGATAGAGCCACCATGCACTGGCCAACGCCAATAAACCGTGCTTCACGCGATAATGGAATTAAGTGGCGTCATGCCTGACATGCGAGTGTAGCACCGCATCGAACCCGGCAGTGCCCCATACTAGTATCCCTACCTTACGGCAGGGATATTAGTTGGACAATGCGTGCCGAAGGGCCAGCTACTTTTGTTTTCTCTATTACCATGAGTGTTATTCGTAATTCTGTCTGCTTATTTAGCTGTTACATTAAGATGCACTACTTCTTTGACGCGTTCAACGGGACCTCAGTACCCTCCTTCTTGGGAATACGTGAACTACCATTCAATGGCGATCTCACTCGCAGCAGTTAAGTGTTTATATTGCATGGTAGAAGGGTTTTCTGGCGGTTGCTACCTCTAACCAAACTTGCTTCCAGCTTTGCAAGTGCGCAAGAGTCTGAAAGTAGCTGCATCTCTATAGAAGTGAACCTCCCCGCCCAGCTCCAGCAATATGTGACGCACGGCTAGAAAACTGTGTAGCGTCCGTAGCCTTTATTTTTCTAGGCACTAAGCATACTGAAGGAAATATGAGATCTCACCCCTCGGTGACCGTTTGCCACTATGTTGACTACGTGTAATGCTTCACGTGTCATCGATAACTCCACACTCTCAGCACAATGTACCTCGGGAGGAACATTCTTTTAATAACTAGTGCTCGGCTTTCAAAAGTTGCAAAACAGTACAGCACAGCTGGATGTGACCACTTCCTCAAAAGATAAAGGCTATATATGATGTGGATGGCGCAAAAACATGTGTATAATATATATATATATATATA
>CAJFCY010000567.1:0-12651 GCA_904066265.1 Eimeria zaria
CTTCTGCTTGGATGTCTTTGGTTACCGAAATTAGTGGATTTGCTTTTTAATCAGTTTTAAAAGTGGTTTTTTATCAGCTCTTGGTTGCAAAGAATTTTCGTGAGGCCCATGTTCTCGTCGAGCTATTGCGTTCATTGCCTGCGGATTGACTTGAGTGGGCCATCACTGCAACACTGCACGCACTTACGCCGCTGTTAGTGTGGCTGTCGCAGGTTCTGCGATAATTTTCACTCTTGTTCAGGTCTATATGGCGGATGCATACACCTGCCCCGAGGCGCCAGCGCTTGCTTCTGTTGCCCATGTGAGCTGCTGCAGTGGCCGCTGTGGAGGCAAAGCAGCTTCAGCCTGCTAAAAGCAGACTTTCAGTAGCAGCAGGATCAGTGTTGGCCGTATCGGAATTGATGCAGGGGCTGCTGGAGTAATGCATCGTTCTCGTGCCACGGGAGAACCCGACTCTATCGGGCAACAGCGAACGCAGACACGGCGACAGCATGGCGGCACTCCTGGCGATAGACCTTTTGAGCCAGATGGGATGCAAGATGCTGTTTCTTGTAGAGGACAGCCATGTGCTGCTGCAACAGGAATGCCTGCAGCGGTGGGAGCGGCAGCACCGATGGCGGCAGCAGATGGACGTACAGAGCTTGAGTGTGGAATCCGTATGAACGTTAGCCCTCGTATGAATGGTGCTGACATTTTTGGTTCTAAGGAAGTAGCAGGGGAAGCTGAGGCAGGAGTTGCAACTGTTGTCGGGTGCGCAGCAGCAATGGGTAAGGCTGGAGCAGGTCCAGCCGTAGCTGCTGTCTCTAGACAACCAGTATGCCGGGAGGATGCAACGTCGCATGGAATTGCATTTGCAGTTTTACCTGGATCAGATGAATCAATATCAGCAGCTTGCAATGCAACAGCAGTTGCATTTGTGGGTGAGGGCGATGCGCCGAATGCTTCAGAAGCTGCTGCTGTAACAGCGACAGCTTCACACCAAGCATCGGACAATTCGCCGGAATCGAAAGCCCTTTCTTTCTGCCTATCAGAAGTTGCTTCTGCTGGCTCTGAAATTGAACATTCCACTGCATCATCTGCTATAGAAGCAGCACATTGGGGATCGTCGATACCGCGGATGCCTGTGGCTTTGCGTGAGGGTTTCTTGGCGGAGGTTAAATCACTGCAAAAAAAGCCCATAATGAAAATTACAACCAGTGTTGAAGGTACTTTTCTTCTTTACCTTTTGACGCATGTGCTCTTTTCCTCATGCTGCAGGATTGCTTGTAGTTTGGATGTTGGAGTACATACGCACTGTCACTTTGTTGAGGTTTTGGCTGTTCTCTTGTATTTTTATCTCTCCCCATTGCAGCGTTTGTTGGCCCACTCGATGATGTTGCCACTTCTGCTTGTCACAGGGGCTTACGGGGAAAGTTCTGTGTCGTCTCTATTTAAGTTATTTTCTCTATTAAACAAGCACTTCGGCCTCAACGAACACTCGACATTCCTTGACATTGGCAGGTCTGGTTTGTTAATGTTGGATGCTGCTGCTATTTCTCTAGGCATTGGTGATCCTGCATCTGTGATCCATGCTCCAGCAGCAGCTGTATCCCAGATGCCTGGCGGGGAGGGGATGGGTAGCGAGGGAGGGGGGGATTAAATCATATCCATGAGCTGCTGTTCCAGACCAGGTGTTTCGGGTTCTCGCGATGTGCATGGGAAGTACGTGGCGCTTTGACGTGCAGCAGGACAGAGATTTCAAACTTTCAGTAGGAACTCAATAGTAATACCGCTTGGATTTATGTTTGCTTGTTTGCTCAGCGGCAGCGGAGTTCCATCGTTGGCAGCGGCAGCATTCGGCTGTACCTTCACACTCGGTTTAGAGTTGGACTCCAACGTGTATTCTATCTCCGTCATAAATCACTTGTGTATGGAAATCCCTATCTGTTTAAGACGTATAACTTGAAGCACAGGAATTGAGCTGCAGGTTTTAGGTTATGAAATCTACAATCATGCTTGTGTGCTGCAGCACTTGTTGACCTGCTACTGCTGCAGCAGCTGTACCTCGGGGTCCAGCTAAACTGGCAGCGTACGGAGGAGCTTATCGATGATGCTTTGAGCGACTTGTGTCAGTCTGTTGGCATCAAAGCTTCAGGAACGGAGCCACGAGCAAAAGAACCCATTCAGAGAGAGTGCCGCGAAGGCACAGAAACTTTACTCGGCGTCTCCTCAGCTCCAGGCGACCCTGTTACATCCTCTTCATGTGCAGCAGCAGTTGCTGCTGCTGTAGGTACGGGTCACGCTGAGCGCCACTTGTTGGAGACAACATTCGGGTTTAACGCAGCCTTTTGCGTATTTGACTGCTCCCGTCTTTCTTCCCTTGAGGGAATTTCTCACGTCTTCTCATTTGACCTGGCGATGCCTCCCTGGGTAATGGCACATACTGTTCGACTCTTCAACCAGTAAGTTCTGTTGCTTAGGATGCAGAGTGTAGAACATGAGGACAAACGTACGAGAAATGCTTGTCTTTTAGAAGCATGTGGAGGCCCTCCTCGTAGAAAAAGAATTTCAAATAATGAGCCGGGTGAATGGCGTTTAGTGCGGATCATCGGGTGTGGGATCCGGTGACGGTCGTCCTCGGGAGCCTTTTTGATGGGAATGAGAAGTTTGTGAGCTTATACACCATGTTAAATGTCGTTGGGCTGTGCTCAGCACTTGGGGTTTCGTTTGTCTTGCAGGAGTAAGACTACCTTTGTGTTTGTATCCTTCCACGGCGACCTTATCTCCAGTTTCGGGATGCAGGCCGTCCTTGCGACCCGAGTAAACATTCCGTGCTAAATCCTTAAGTATACGAAATCCAGTGACCGACAGACAGAAACATTCTCAAGGGTAAGGGCCACATGATTCAGAATTGGGTGCTGCGTCTGCGTCTCTCAGCTGAGCATGCGCATGGGCACAAGTGCAGAAAGCCATGTGGGGTTCATCTATCAGAAGATCACGAAAACGGAGGCACAGCAGCAAGACCAACGGCAGCGGGAGCTCCAGCACATTAAGCGGCAGGTCGTGACTACTGTTGTTGCTGACTCGGCAACTGCGACAGGAGAGGGCTGTGGCGAAGCCAACAAGCAAACCCTGAGGAAACGGTTGCAGCGTCAGCTAGTGTTGCTACAGGGACAGTTACAGAAACTCCAGCAGCAGCAGCAGCAGCAGCGACGACGATGCCCCAGTAAACTGCTGAGGCAAAGGCAAGACTTGCTGAGAGCATTAGAGGTTACCAAACAGGAGACTCTACAAATGCTGCAGCTGGTACTGCAGCATCAGCAGCAAGGACTGCTTCTGCAGCAGCAGCTGCAGCTCGTTGCGCTGCTGCAGCAGCAACAAGTAGCGTGTAAGGCATCACAAGGAAAGCTCATTGAGGGGGCAGCACGGCAATTAGAGCAACAGCATCTCCAGGAGCATTGTGAGCTTGCGCAAAAGCTCTCCTTACAATATTGGGCAGAGGATCACAGACAGCAGTTGTTACTGAAGGAAGCGGCGGCAGCAGTTGCTGGAGAGCAGCTTCCTGCAGCAGCAGGAGTAATAGGACGAAGTTCTGCACTTGGGAGCAAGGTACACCAAGTGAGGCGGGAGCTGCGAGAGAAACAGAGACAGCTCCAGAATCTGGAGCTCACGCTGAGGCGGGAGGAGCAAGAGCAGAGAAGGCTGGAGCAGTCTCAGCAACAGGGTGAGCTGCTGTTGCATCAGAAATCAGGAGTGGAATGTTTGCGTTTGGAAACGAGCAACCAGCCGGTGGAAAGTGCAGAACGGCGTGCAAAAGATATACAGCAGAAGCAATGGCAGCAGCTTCTGCTGCTGAAGGGTATTGCCAGCAGCCGTACCGACAGAATCCTACATTCGTGAGTCTGCTTGAAATGCTTCGCCCGTTAGCGGTCCGAGTGTTCTTTTCCTATATACTTGGTCTCCCTGTGTCCATCTAGTAGCTGCCCGTGCTAGCCCATTTGACCGTTGTAGGTGCTTGACGGATGATCTAAATGCTGAATGGATGTAGGTTTACGAGTGGATGTGCTACTTCTGTTAGGATTGCTGCCGCGGGGCGGCTGCAGCAAATGACGCAGATCTTCGTTGCAGCAGTCTCCATGCTGCAGCATCCTGTGTCCCGGCGGAAGGAGACAATCACAGTACAGCACCAGCAGAAGAAGCTGCCTTGTTGCTGCTCTGGCTGTTGCTATCCCGTGTACCGAGGCAGTAGTGAGCAACCACCAGCAGCTGCAACCCGCATGGAGCTGATGAGTGCTGCCCACCCTCAGCAGCAGTTGTTGCTGCTTCGCCGCGTATTTTCTGCTTTCCAAGTAGACCAGCTACTAGAACGGGGATCATTGATGGAAGAGGAGCAGCAGCAGATCATTACAGCATCACGTGCAGAAGCACTAATGGTACACTTGAGAGATGTCAGTGTGCAGGGTTCCGACAGCCAAACACACAGTACACCAGCAGGCACAGCAGCAGGGAAAGAAAACGCTGCCATGCATACGCCCTACCAGTGCCCCTGTAGGCAGCAGGACCGGTGCATCCGACTCAGCAGCACCAGCAGCAGCAACTGTACTGTGTGCATTGTTGGGGCGGCAGCTGCATTGGAGGACTTGTTTTCGTCGATTCTGGATTCCAGGGGTCACGGGGTAGATCTGCAGTTTTGCTTCCAGGGGCAGCAGCAGCTGCAGCGGAAGAGATTGTCTCGTCCCATAAGGCGGCATGGACCATCAGCAGATTCAACGGCAGCTATTACGACAGCAGCAGCAGTAAGGGATTCGCCTGTTCGCCGCTTTCCCACGAAGTACAACGCAACAAATGGGGGACGAACAACTTGTGGTGCCAGCAGCAGTGTTGTGGTCACTTTGCCTTGCCTGTCTCCCCTGTGTGCAACTTGCTGTTATGCCGATTCTCTGCTGCTGCAGTTGCTGCGGTGCAGCTTCCCGCTGGCGGTGCAGCAGCAACTACTGCAGCAGGAGGTGTTCATGCAGCAGCGAATGCCTCTGATAACCGTAAGTGCTCAACTGCTTCGGTGGAGCATCATGGTTCCCCTGTTCCCGGGCACAGTGCCTATATTGTAGCATGGACTCAGTAGGGCTAGAGTGTAGCATCCCTTAGTGTTATACTCTTTTACTGCTTTGTGCTATCATGCTGCAGGTTATCGATAAACAGGAGCAGCAACAACTAGAGCAGCAATGCATGCGGGACTGGAAAGCAGCAAGAACAGCGGACATGGATTCATCAGCTGTACCAGTAGAAAGGGCCCAAACGATATTCAAAGGAGGGATGGTGGAGTGCCCTTTGGCAGATGCATTTGATGCCCTCCAGCTGTTGGAGCACCAGCTGCAGCAGGATCACTCTCAGCCCATGCATGTGCAACAGTTGCCTGGTTCTGGCGTTGCTGTGGATACGAGGTACTTGGAAGCAGCATTTCGCCGTCATTTGGAGAGGCTTCTAGAGATACAACGGCAACAAATGCACAGGGAGTTGCTATTAATAGGAGAGCAAGCACGAGCAGCCGGAGCAGGAGTAGCGACAAAAGTTGGCGATTGCGATGACGGCGACGATACAACACGCCGAAAGCGTACTGAATTGTCAGTTATTGTGTCCTCTACATCCTATAAACAGGAATCTGGTACGGATGCACTTCAGCGGCAGCCAAAAAAGCCACGACAGCCCACGCTGTGCGCTCAGCCAACTGGGAATTTTGATGTAACCGCAGACGCAACACTACCGGATGCAAGTGTCTATCCAACCGCAGCAGCTGGAACTGATTTTGGCAGTGCCACGTGCAAAGAACCAGCAGTTTCCATCACTACCTCAGATGATGCCGAGGTATTAAAAGCAGCGGCGGAGATACAACTGCACCGTCATGAGTCGCAGCTGCTGCGCGCATGCGCAGTTGCGACAGTAAAGCCGGCTAAGCGTTCATGCAAGCGGGCGCTGCAGCTGTTTCTGCAGCAACGTCGGCTGCTGCAGCAGCACCAGAGGGACGGTGGAATGGTGGATTATCTGTCTCCAGAGCTTCCCGCTGGGAGCGAGTGTAAATGGGTATCCAAAGCGGTGCCTGGTCGTCAGTTGAAGTCATGCAGTGCAACGTGGCCTGGGCTGTCTGACTCTGACTGCTGCAGCACCCACAGCAGCAGATCCACGTGCACCAGCAGCGGCAGGAAGGGGACGGTTGGCCGATGTTTAGCGCTCATAACTGTGGCGGGAGAGCAGCTGCAGCAAGTCAGGAAGTACTTGGCGGAAATGCAGACAGCGTTGAGACAGAAGCTGCTTGTAAAGCTGCTGCAGAGAGACTTTCCAGATCATCGTGGCACAGCAGCAATAGTGGTGTCTTCTGCCAGCGAACGCATGGAAAAGGGCGCGGTTCCGGTGCCCAATAGTTGCACCTGTGCTCCGCAGCTGCACATGGAGCAGCAGGAGGTACTCTTTCAGGGAGGCAAGGGCAGTTGCCTTTGGTGGAGACAGTACTACATGCTCCTTGGCGAGCTGGCAGTATTGAAGGAAAAGGCCCTTTACAAGTCAGTCGACATCTGCCTGCAGCAGCAGCAGCAGCAGCCCGTCCCGCACGATTTACCGGGGGCGCAGCAGCAGCTGGACCAGCAGCAGCAGGCACTGCAACGGTCTGGTGGGGGGCAGGTTAAAGAAACATCTGTTGCGGTGAACAAAACATTAGTAGGGGATGAGGAGGGGCCAAACATCCACAAGGGCAGCGGCAAGGGTTACCGGCTCTCCGACCCTCTGCTGCAGTCGCCATCGGCCCCTCGCAAACGGCGATCTCAGGGGGGATTTTGAAGGTTTCAATACATTCCCATGCAAGTGCATCTCGGGGATGACTGTTTACGGCTAAGACTCGGTAAAGTGCCTTCTCTGACGCCTGTGATATATGCGCATACGATCAAACGCCCATAACGGCGGGCAGACCCGGTGTGTCCTGTTGCAACAGCAGAGGATTGAAGGTGCTGTCTTTGGCCGCATGTGCTTCTTGGTTGCTGCGGTAGCGTTTGGGTGTCTATGCAGCACAGGAGTTTTGCAGGTGCTTGTTGTGTACAGTAGTCTACTTGCTCCCAGTGGGGGACGCATTCGCCCCCTCGCTGGCTGTGTCGTGTTTGCAAAAGCAACAGCCCCACAGTGGCCCAGTACCATGGTGGCCTGAGAACACCACGGGGAAGAGGAGGATAGCACGTTGTTCTGGGGCCAGAATGTGGTGGTGCTGGAGCAACTGTATAGACCTTCTGCTTCCTTCGTATGGGTCACACGATCTGCGTGCACCAATGTAGTGTTTCACTGCCTTTTCCTCTGTAGCCACAAAATACTGTATGCACTGCCACATTAGCGGGAGAAGTTTTGCAGCAGCAGATAGCTTGGAGGAGCCGCCAGAGTCCAGGAGCAGGCACCTCCGCTTTTGCGCTAGTGTGCCCGCCAACGGGTTCTGCTCACCGCCAAAGTGTACATGCAAACGCAAGGAGCTGCTGGGGTTACTTCTGGCAGCTACGACGTTAGTTCGTTACGAAGAGAAGGAAGGGTGAGGGAAGGGGACAGAAAAAAAATATGTGCAGAGACCACGACAGCTTCGATCGGCTAGCCGCCAAAGGGCCCTGGCGGCATCACTGGCCAAGAGAAGTCCACAACGTTGGGGCAAGTGCCCCCATATCTTTCTGCGGAACACAGACATGTACGCTCAAAAGCAGCAAGTAACCAGCGGTAAAATTGTGGCTGCTGTAAATTTCATCTTCTCCAAAAAAGCGCCCACAGAATCGGTGTTGCTACCTTCGAACTCCGGGGGGATGCGTGGAAGCAGCTTACCTTCAATTTGGTTCTGACTAACTGACGCCAAGAACTCGTCCTGCAAAATTCATCAAAACGTTAGGTGCACAGTAAAGAACTGCTTTATTGCTGGCAAAATAACTAATACTGGCACGTCAGTATGCTCCTGAAGTTTGTACTCTCCGGTGTAAGACGGATGCAGGCGCGCGCAACAGCTCGAAAACACACAGCTGTGCCCGCAAAACCCGAAGAGCTCCTCACATCAGTACAAGAAGGCGTCAGCTTTATCTTTGATTTCGTCCTCTCCGGAAGCACTACAGACACCAGCTGCCATATACTTCGGAATACAAAGCCGGCGTTCAGAATCAGCATTCCATAAAGCCTACCGCGGTAGTTCCTCTGTGTTACGCACAGAATCGCAAGATATTCCAGAGAGCAAAGTAGCTGGAGCGCGAGAAGATATGCCTTGTCTCACTCATCTGGCAGTACCTTGACTTTTTTGAGTACAGAGAGTAGCAGGGAAAACTTTGGAATCCACAATTAAAGTGCACTGACCACGGGTAGAAGGTGTTATTTACATTAAGATTGCAAACCTTGCTAGCGCTGCTTCTGATGCTCGAATGAGAACTATACTAGCAATGCATCGGTGCTCATCGAGACAAGAAAACAAGCAGAAACCTTGCAAATTACAATGTGCGAGCTGTGCGGTCATAGTAAATAGTTTCAACGCCTGCACTAGTTTGTCCGCATCTACTTAAGGCCAAAAGAAGCACCACGAGAAGACAGCTGGTACTCACCGTCAACGTGTCACAAACGTGCTTCAAAATGCCTATTGGAGTGCTCGTGATGCTGCAGTCTTCTAGGTCAACGATCACGCGCCACTGCTCCACTTTGTTCTTCACCAGCAACTTCTCCAGAGTGAATTCTGAGACAGCAAAAGGATCTACGCTAGCAGCGCGAATGCCATTTGAACGGCTCTTGTGGCAATCGGATTGGTCAAAATGTGCTACTATCACGAAACCACTGCAACGATAACCCAAAAGCACAGACTAGGCGCTGCGTTTCTCACATAAGAGCTTAGTACCAATACGGATGAAGGGAAATACAACCTACTACAGACTATTGGTGACTAACCGAGCCAGTATATAACAACCGGCATGACGTCTCCCTTCACGCAAACATACACACATCTAGCAAACAACAGCAAGTGCCGAGCTGCTCGAATAGTTTGTGCTTGTTTGTGTAGCTGACGCGCTAACTCACTTGAAGTACAAGGGTTTGCCAAGGAGCGGCCTTAGATGCAAAAAGCGCTGATGGCGATGCGCTGTTTGAAACTCACCACTTGAGAATCTAGAAGGTGTTTGCAGCGAATCACGAAAATCGGTCGCAATGCCTGATCTCTTCCATGAATGTAAATGAAGCCTTTGGGCTACAGCAAATAATCGAAGCGAAACATACAGAAGTATATGGTGGACTTCGAGCCTGCCGATATGAAATTCGGGGTACCCTTGTCGCCTTGGCAGTGTTTAGGCCTCAAAGGTACCGGTTTGGCACCGTAGGCCTACCAATGTACAAATGGTGCTGCCCCGGATAATATATAATTTCAACACTGGTCTCAAGTTTCGCTGCCAAGGCAAATGAAGACTTTCATGCAGGATTATGGATCGGTCCAGAAGTACATGAACAATGCGTTTATTTCACACAAGGGGCAAGCCCACAGGTGATGCGATTGGCCCAGTTAAATGCAGACTAAATTTAACTCGAGGAGATGCACTGGTGTTGCTTTACTCACCAATAAATGCTCTACGGCAACGCGGTGTGTAGGCAAGTTCTTGCCGCGCCATTGGAGGTGTCTTTTCATGTCAGTTATACAACGGGCAGTATCCCAGTCATTTCTGAGTAAACAATGCATTCGCCCAAACCCCAAGAGGCAGAAAAAGGCAAGAAAAGTCCTTGTAAGCTGGTGTCCAGAGTGGAAGTAGAGTTATAGAACCCTTCGGGGAACACTTCCTTGCTCCAGAGTCCTTACCCTTGAAGGAAGCGAAGTATATATCTTCCGTCTGCAAAGACGGGAGATTCCCGTAATTCTTTGTCAACCTCCATTTCTCGTCTCACCTCAAATAGCCCGTCAACCTCATGAGGCAACAAATCCAAGTCACCGAAGATCAAACGTACTGGACGGCCTCCTGGGTTGGGCTACAGCAGCATTGAACAACAGTCTACTGGCAATTCACCCCTTACAGTCAAGATTTCTCTGCTTCAAATTGCATGCAAATTCAACTCCTGGGTGCCCCCAAAACGTGGATTGTAGCTTTTCACAACAGCGCAAGGCAGACCTCAGAGTGAGGGTAGTCCGAAACCTTACCTTTAGTATCTCTGACTGTTTTGGTGTGTACGCCAAGGCTTCGCTCGGGGTCAGCGACATGTCCTGTACTGCTGCACGCAGTCTCAACTCCTCGGAAATTGCGTCTTGAAAGCAGTCGGTGGAGTTGTCGCTCCCAGCAGAGACTGGAGAGGGAGATGGCGAAGATGACATTTTAACGGTATGCAGGCAGTTAACAGCGGATGGCACTGGCGAAAGTTGGTGTATGAGCGATAAACTCGAGGTGAATAATGCAGTTATACAGCGAGCTGTCTTACTGCTCGTGAGCGCCTGTAGTTAACGATGCCACCAGTGCTCGAGTTGAGCCGTTGCTGTACAGGTAAAAGGCTTTTGATGTTTGCAGGACCCCAGTTTGGGGCAAATTGTGTGCATCCCCGAAGTTCCCAAAATGAGACATCAGTTCCTATCAACAAAAGTGGCAGCCCATATGGAGGAGCCCCTTATGGATCAGAAGACACAAAATACAACTTTCGAGTTGAATTCGATTCAAAGTTGATGAAGTATTCAGGTTTTGTGGAAGTCGTTGTTTTCCCTGTGCTTGATCCTACGAAGCGGTTACTCGCAGCTTGTTGTCCGGACGAAGGCGACGACTGCAATGCAGCTTCGGTTACTCAGCGCGGGTTCCCGATAACATAAATATGGCTTGCCTTGCGAATGAGTTACGTTATTTTTCGTTCCGTTTCATTGCGCGATTTCGCCTGCGGTGCATGCAGCCTACGCTTGCTACTGCAGGAATGATGCTCGCAATACGCCAACGCTCAGGTTTTGCTTGCTAGCATCGCACTGCTAGAACAGCTTGTAATTGAGTATATATCAATTATCAAATAGTATTGAATCAAACAAAACATGGTTCCGTTGCGTCGTTGGCTTGCCAAAGAATCCTTCTACCCTTCACACAGGTGGTTCGCTATGTCTGCAGAGAATGATCGTACCATGGTCTGTCTGAAACTGGTACCTCTATTTCTACTTGCGAGAAGACTGGAAACCGAGGGCCAAGCTAGTGCTTAACAGTTGCCTACTGTATTGGTGCAAACATGGAAAGAGGTATTGTGCATACCTGTGGTTGGTGGGGTACAGCTTTGCAGCGAGTACTGTTGCAATAGATGACAAGCAGCTTACTATCCCCACCAACGAGTTGCATGCGTTGTTCTGCCCATGGCTCTTTGGAACTTGAAGTCTCACATGGTCTGCTTGGAGTTGGTACGTCTATCTTTGCTAGCGACCAGACTGGATAGCGGCAGAGCCTAATGTAGCATCCTTTGCGCAACATTCTGTAGATGAAGTTGGGACGTACGCGCCTACTTCTGCGCAGGCTGCGTACCAACGGGTAAGCAAGCGCCTAACAATTGGTTATAGAGTTAGTGCATGCAGCAGAAAATGGCTTGGGTGTGCAATCAGGTGGGTTTGCCTTGCAGCACGAGTTGAGACGAGGTAACATGCGACTCTTGCTTGGCTGCCTCCTCTCCCCTTGCGGAGTCAGCTGGGCAACTGCAAACTGGTTGCCTAAGGGCTAGGGAGGGGGATCAGCTGATTTGGGACCTTCAAGTACTTTGACTCATTTGCAGTTCACGGCGGTCCTCTAATAAGATCGAGGACTCTCGTTACGCTCGTTAATAGCACAACGTGGCTGTCCGCGAAAGATGTGCACACTGATATCCGCCCACGTTGCCTGGCAACCAGCGGTGTAGCGAGAGTCCTTGACAGTATCAGAGGACTATCATGCGCTGCGAAAAAGCCAAATACTTATAAGAAGAGAGTCCGTAAAAAGCAGTTGACGTCCTTCCCCAGAGCCTCAGTAGCCATACCGCTGCCGTTCGGCTGCCTACGCGTGGGGAGGTGGGGCAGCCCAGCACGTGTTGCAGCGCACCTCGCTGCAACTCCTGCTGCTCGGCAGCCCCATATCTAGACACATCCAAGCCCCCTTTTGCTGCATGTACTAACTCAGTAGGCAATTGCTGAACACTTCCTTCTCCGTTAGTAGGTAGTCTGCTCACCAGTAGGCGTAGCATGCCATACGTGCAGTTGAGCCGGGCACACCGTGCACGGCCCAACACTTGCGACGTTGAGACGTGTACACTGACTGGTGAGTTGACTACCTACCAACGGAGATGGATGTGTTAAACAATTGCCTATTGAGTTAATGCATGCAGCAAAAAGGGGGCTTGGATGTGCCTAGATTTGGGGCTGCCGTGCAGCACGAGTTGCAGCGAGGTGCGCAGTAACATTTGCCGGGCTGCCCCAACACCCCGACCTTAGGCAGCCGAGCGGCAGCGCTGTGGTTGCCTAAGTTCTGGAGAAGGAGATTAGCTGCTTTTACGGACTTTTTTCTTATAAGTATTTGGCTTTTTCGCCGCTCATGGTAGTCCTTTGATAAGATCAAGGACTATCGTTACACTTCGTAGCACCGCATGGTTCTCCGCAAAGGGTGAGCACACCGATCCCCATCGCTGTTGCCTGGCAGTTCAAGGGGTAGCAGTAACTAGTAGAAA
>CAJFCY010000568.1:0-12631 GCA_904066265.1 Eimeria zaria
TAGTTATTGTTATATGTATATATGTATATTGTTGTTTGTTTATTTATTTTTATATATTTATTATATATTTATTGTTATTTATTTGTTATATATTTATTGTTATTATTTATTTGTTATTTGTTTGTCTGTCCTGCTGTCATATTTTTAGTTTCAGAGTTTCTGCAGGTAGAAGCTGTCCGTCCACTAGCTGAAGGTGCAGCAGCAGCAGCAGCAGCAGCAGATGCAGCACAAGGTGCGGCAGAGAGCACCGAACAGGAGGCAGCAGCAGTAGCAGCAGCAGCAGCAAGAGAATCTGTTGTTGCTGCTGCTGCTATTCCTATGCATGTGCTTAAGGAGACAGCGAGGACGTCCCTTGCGGCTCTTGGCTTGGCTTCCCGGGCAGCTGGCCCATCTCAGCAGGGCTCCGCAGACCAGCAGCAGCAGCAGCAGCAGCAGCAGCAGCTCCTCAGCCAGTTGCCGCTGTTCTCTGTCTATGACCCACAACACGGGGACTGCCTAGGTTCTCAGGCCGTGCTAAGCTCTGGCTCAGCATCTGCTGCTGCTGCTGCTGCTGCAGAAGCAGCAACAGCAGGAACAGCAGAAGAAGGAGGAGAAGCATCAGCAGGAGCAACAACAACAGCAGCAGGAGCAGGAGCAGCAGCAGCAGCAGCAGCAGCAGCAGCAGCAGCAGCAGACAGTAGAAGAAGTGGTAGTTTGCTGATGCGGCAGTTCGACTCGCAGTGTTTGTCTTCTGCGTTTCTCCCGTTTGACTTTCTCAGTCAGTTTGTTTTTTCTTTTTCTGCAACTCTCCGGCTGTCTGCATTGTTACTGCTGCAACATTATTTACATGCTTTGGCTGCTGCTGCTGCTGCTGCTGCTGCTGCTGCTGCTGCTGCTGCTGCTGGTGCTGCGGTAGTTGCTTTTCCTGCTGCTGCTTTGGCTGCTGCTGCTGCAGTAGTTGCTTTTCCTGCTGCTGCAGTAGTTGCTTTTCCTGCTGCTGCTTTGACTGCTGCTGCCGCTGCTGCAGTTGCTGCTTTGGCTGCTGCTGCAGTGTATCGTTCATGCGTGTGCGTTGGTGGGAGGGTGGATGGGTGGGTGAGTAGGTGTGTGTATGTTTGTGGTGGGATGGGGTTTTTCTTTTGGTGTGTGTGCTGTTGCAGAGTTCTTGCATCTGCTGCTGCCACATGTTGGTGGAAGGGTGCAGCAGGGGCAGTCCGAGCGGGAGCAGCAGCACGCGCTGTCTCTGCTGCAGCAGCTAATGGTTACAGCTCAGTATACGTACTTCTTGCCGGAGCCTTGGCAGCAGACACGCTGCAGCACTAAGCAGTGCTGCCCCGTTGATTCCGCTTGTTTGTGGCTGCAGCAGACCGACAGCAGCAGCAGCAGAAACACCAGCAGCAGCAGCAGCAGCAGGAACAGGAGGAGCAAGAACAACACGCCTAGCCAAAGCATCATCGACGAATGGCATGAGATAGCTGTGGGTGCTGCAGCTCCGTCTACAGACTCCGGCGGCAGCCCGATAACCTCAGCAGACAAGTTGCTGCAGCTGCTGCTGCTGCAGCATCCCCCATTTGAAGCTTTGCATGTTATCTGGTGTTCGCCTCTGCAGCCATTGCAGGACTTCTGGAGCAGCAGCTGCAGCAGCAGCAGACCGCTTGCTGCAGCATTCGACTGCCGGCTGCGGTTCAACCTCTATCCTCCTCTGCTGCAGGCCCACAAGAAGTTGCTGCAGTATTACAGCTTCTCACCCAAGACAATGCAGCAGCAGGCGTTGCATGCAGCAGACTTCTTGCAGGAAGACGTGTGGAAGCAGCAGTGCGGTGTTACCAGTCGTGTTTATCAGCTGAGTCGCTTGCTCCTACGCGTCGGCAGCAGCAGCAACAGCAGCAACAGCAGCAACAGCAGCAACAGCAGCAACAGCAGCAGCAGCAATAGCAACAGCAACAGCACCAGTAGCAGCAGCAACAGCAGCAGCTGCTGCAGCATCAAGCAGCAGCCCTTCGCCTCCGTCACTCCAAAGACACTCCGCTGCCTCGAGCGCACATCAAAGATAAGCCGGAGGTTGCATGAGCGGGGGCTGTCTGCTGCTGCTGCCAGCAAACGCAGCAGACGAGGCAGCACAGGCAGCAGCGACCGCTGCAGCAGCAGCAGCAGCAGCAACAGCAGCAGAAGCGACAGCGACGAGGCAAGTCAACATAACATTAGAAGACAAGCCGAAGCAGCTTCCTTACGTGAAGATATTGAACAGCTGCTCCGACCTATGAACACCCAGCAGCAGCTGCTGATACACATGCAGCAAGTCAAGAGGCTGCTGCTTACTAGCAGCAGTTGCTGCAGTGCATGCAGCTGCTGCTCTAGTGCTTGCGGTTGCTGTGGCATAGACTTGCCATTTGCACTGCTGTGGGGCAACAGCAGCAGCAGCAGCTTCTTCGCAGAGCTCGCACTCTGTGCAGGGAAGCAGCAGCAACTTCGTCAGCTGCAGCGGCTGTGGCAGCAGCTACTGAAGAGGCTGCGTTGCATGTGGGATGAGCAGATGCTTCTACCGCGCATCGTCTCCGGTCTGACAGCTGCAACAGCGACTGCATGCGCAACAGAGACAGCAGCAGCAGCAGCAGCAGCAACAGAAACAGCAGCACATGGCTCAGCTGAGCCCAATGCCTGGAGCGCCCTAGCAGCGGGGCTAGGGGTGGCCTGCTGCCCCGATGGCCCCATTGCACTGCCGGACGTTTGCTGCTGCTCCTTGCAGCAGCTGCTGCAGCAGCTGAACTGCGCGGTGCAGCAGCAGCGGCTGCAGGAACTACAGGGCATGCCAAAGGAGCAGATGCAGCAGCAGCAACAGCAGCAGCAGCCTTTTGAGTCTCTGCGATTCGTGTTGCCGGGCCCTCAGCTCTTTCACGAGCCGATTCTCCCCATCCTTCCCCCCATCACAGAGGCAATCCTAAACCCTAAACCCTAAACACTAAACCCTAAACCCTAAAGCAAGAGCTTATCGTGTGGTTTGCATGCATATAAGAATGCAGGTGTATGAGAGTGTAGACTCCCCTATTAAATATTTATCATACGGCTCTCTTTGTGTGTATTTGTTTGTTAATGTTGTGACTCAGACCACCCTTGCAATGCATGCAGCTCTGCTTAGAGAAAGCCACAGTAACGAGGCAGCAGCTAGTATTGAGTTTTCTGGTTATTGCAATGAGTTGCTACGACTAACAAATAAAGATGCCTATACACCGCAGGCCAATGCAACTTGGTGGCAGCACCGGTTCGCCTACCTGCCACGCAGTGTAGAGCAACTGCTGCAGCAGCGAGAACAACTGCTACAGCAGCGAAGAGCAACGCGTTCAGCTGCTGCTGCTGCACTTGGCTCCTCCGCCTACACTCACAAGGCAGTCCTGCAAGCTGCAAGGGCTGCAACTGTTGCTGCAGGGACTGCTGTAGCTTCCGCTGCTGCTGCAGCAGAACCGTCAAAATATACACAGAAGGCAGACTTGGGAAGGGATAAACTCCCGAAACAAGTTAACAAGCAGCAGCTCTTGTTCAATAGCCTGGTCTGTCTTAGTGTTTATTATCTGCTGGCTGAATTAACAAGTTGTGTGCTGTGTTTGAATCATGTACATAACTTCCTGTCTTCCTTTTCTGAGTCTCTGCTTTCTTTTTGCTGCTGCTGCCGGTTTGCTGCTGCAGGTTGAAGGGGAAGGGGCGTTGCACGGCCTTGAGTCGCTCTCAGCGACGGAGCTTCTAGGGCAGCTCATTCGGGTGCTTGTTGCTTCACTTGTTGAACAGTGTCGGCTAGCTTGTGCATGCGTTTTGGTTAATAGCAACCGCCGGGGAAGCAGATGCTGTATCTACACCCCGGCAATTGCTTCATTGCGATTTGGAGGCAGCTGGAGCGGCTGCAAGGGCCAATACTTCCCGTGTCATATTCCTGCTCTGCAAGCTGCAGCAGACGACCTACAGAGGCATGCAATTGCTCATGTGGCGACCGCAGATTCTGATGCTGATGATTATGGGCTGGCGTGGCTGCCGCCCCTCCCGCTACTTGCTGCATGCATGCGATGTGAGTTTATCTTTGCTGCTGCTGTGGGGCTCTGCGGACTGCTTGGCACAGACCCCCCTGCTCTAGCAGTAGTGAACCGCACTTTGCAACTGCTGTTGCTCCGTCTGCAGCAGCAGGAGCAAACAGCAGCAGCAGAACGACAGGCAGCAAAGACGGGCAGCAGTTCCGCCGGACAGGGAGACAACGAAAGTCAAGCAGCAAAAACGTTGGCAGAAGCAGAGTGCGATATATTAGTACCCATACTTTCCTGCATGGAGAAGCAAGCGCTGCAGCAAATGCTTAGTCGCTGCCATGAGTCAACGAAGAACACCCCAGCAGCAGCAGCAGCAGCAGATAGTGCTTTTCCGCTGGAAGCTGTCCTACCATGGCCCCCTTTCGCACAGGAATTCATATTTCTAATGTTTCAGCAGTCCTCCAAAGAGGGGCAGCAGGTGCCACAGCGGAAGTGGGCCTTCTACTGCCGAGAGCAGCACGCCGATAGAGCCTTTGCAGTAACAGAAGAGCGACACTTTCAGTAGTGTTCGCATCCATTGCAAGCTGCACCGCTGTAGATGAATTGATGCATTGCTGCATTTATTCATGTGCTGCATAGAAGAAGCAATGTAGCCTCTCTAACCACTTTCGAATATGGCTTAAGGTCTACGGGTTTTGCCACTTGGCAATACTTGTTGTCAGCGATGCTGTATGCCTTCTACAGTAGTATGGAAACTTGGGATAACTGTTCCTATCACACCGCCATCAGTCCGAGTTTCGTTAGGATCGCTGGGTTGAATGAATCAGCGGCTGACAGTAGCGTACTACGGCTGCGCGCACATCGATGCTCATTTAGAGGCAACCTGGCAGTCCTGCTACAACAACTCCCCCCCAATACAAGCGACCATGGCAGGGGCTCTGAAGTCAGGGTCTCTGAAGCACAACGGCCGATGTAGGGTTCTTAAACCCTTTCTAATCGGTTCCTTCACTGCAAGTAATTAAAACTGGCACGCTAGTGTCTTCTCCGGTAGAACTGCTGGACACCAACTTTTCATGCCTTGAAATTTCAACGGAATTGCCTCTTAGCCTTCTGACTGCAAGTCCCTGGCTCGATCGTGCCTTAAAATATAGGCATACTTTGTATACTTATTACCTGTAGTATGCTTATAAACAGCATATATATATGTACAGTATGCATATAACCGAACCTTTGATTCTCTAAGAAAGAGATTCAGAGTACAGTTCCAATTGTACCCAACTTTTTACAACAATCGGTTGCTGGACATTGTCAGTGAAACGCTGAAGCTTCATCTGGTGTATAAAGCTTCAGTGTCGAACGGTTTGCTCAGAAAAAGTGAGATCGGCCGACTTAAAAAGCTAACGTCATGAAGGTTTATCTGGAGGGCGACGTGCAGAAAGTCGTTTACAATATGCATTTTTGAGAGACTTCCCGTTCAGTTCGTAGCGATGAGCGATGTTTAATAATGGGTTGCAAAGAAGTTACACAGTGTTTTCTCCTAGCTGCAATACGAGGAGAGATGAGCCGTGTGCAATAATGGGGTCCGAAGATGTTGCATGCTGCCCCAATATCGCCTTGCGCTATTGTGAGGGCATGCAGCTGGCAACGCAGGCCGGAAGAGGTGAACCCCGCACGTGCAGATCCGCCGAGAGCCAGATATATGCCTATTCAAGTCCATAGTAGAGGCAATCAGTTGCCAGCGTTGCTGGGCACTGGCTGCGAAGTGGATCGAAGGTGCAAAGGTAAAGCCACCTCAGTAAAGCGCTTCGGCGCTCTGCTGTACAGGCCGACGGAAGATGTTGCACGAGTGCAAAAGCGTTGCACTGTTTGACCGAGGGACCTCAGTTGAGACCATTGTTCAGTATCAAACGTGCGTCCGAGTTTTCCACGTTTCTACAAATAGAGAGTCCTGAGAATGTCTCAGCCTCCACCAACGGCGAGTGGGTATTTGCCGATGCAGCGGAGTTTCCTCTTCAGTTCACCTGCCTCTTGAACTCGTGATGATTAGCTTTGTTATGAAATTCTGTTGCGATTATAGGAGTTCCTTGCCTTTTGGCACGTAGGGGGGGAAGAGAGCGACGGCCGGCAAGCTCCTCCCGTTTCAGCCTCTTCTTCATTGAGCCAAGAAAAGTCAAACTCATTAGCCGTACCTGTGGTGCTTACGATTTGGTGCAGTAGCTTGATGACTCTGAGTTGAAATGCATATGCAGTTCCCGCAGTGACTTTTCGAGTTGCTTACGTGCGAACAAGAAATGGTAGCTGGCAATGATGAGTACGAGGAGATAACGACTATGGAGCCAATTGAGAAGGGGATCCACCTGTCTGAATTTCATAAACAGCGCCATCTGGCTTACTGTTCCATTTTTAGGAACCTCTTTAGAACTTCGTCCCTCGCAGCCACAGAGAGTTCCACTCCACCTGCTATGCTGGCACCGCTGTTTGTAAGATCAGCGTCGTTTGGTACCTAAACAAAGAAACTCTAGGCTGATTCAGCGTTCTTTCATGATGGCAGATGCTTGGTCAAAAGTAGCGCCATGTCGATGCAGTGCAAACTTGCCGTTGTACTGCTGCGTCTTCCGGCGACCCGAGCTTTCACATCAAGCAGGCTGAAGCACCAGAAAGCCATGAGTATATGTAGGTGCGGATCGTCGTATGCAGATTCACGTGTATATATCCAGAGACCTAAGCCAGTTCTGTGCTAAAGTGCAAAAATATATGAGTATAGTTTCGCGTGTGAGTGCCCGCGAATACGCGAAACAGATATTTTATTCCTTTGAACTGATGCAAATTGGGGAAGTGCAAGCAAAATGCTTTCACGATGTTCTGGTGTGCGGACCATTGTTTCAAGAGAAGCTCAAGCTCTACCCGGCGGCCATCGGTACCCCTTAATACAATAAGTTCACTCTTCTGCTTTTTGCAGAGCTCTTGGAGGCGGGATATCTCGGCCCTCATCTTGAGTTCTCTTTCTGTATTCAACGCAGACAACAAAACAGTAGAGGCTACGGTACAGGATTAAAACGGTTCAACTGCCTGGAGAAGCCAGTTGAATTCCACTGCAACTAAAACCCACCGTAGTTGTTCGACTTGGAGTATTGGCGTATTTTGGCCTTGACCTTTGCAACGGTCCTGGGCGTTAGGGGGGGACCGAGTAGACGAGGTGACACTTCTGGCGTTTCCGGAGAACCTCTACGACCCCCCTTTCTGAGATTAGCGAGATTTTCTTTCGCTAGAAATGCAAATACGCCGCAACCAAGAGCATGTATGAAAAGTGCAGCTGCAACCCTACGAAAGCGTCTCTACTGTTATGCTCAGCCACACACAAACTGAGTGTGCTTCTATGTATTAAGAAGTGAATCTTTAAACTGCTTCTGTGTTGCGACTTTTTCATGGACAAGGTATAGCACGACACCGTAAACCAAGAATTGCGCGGCACCTCTTTTCTCTTGTCGCTGCTGAGCCGCCTTTTGTTTCATGAGTATTTCGTTTTGTTCCCGTAGTATGGTGTTCTCCGTAACAAGCTCTTTGTTTTTCTGTGTCTGAGGAACAAGCAAAGACTCGCAGATGAAATGAACACTTGTTAGGGATTACTGCACTTATCCCTTGAAAAAGACGTAACCACGGCATCAAGCTTTTCCACTGTTCGGACATACAAGGCTCTTGCTTAGGGCCGCGAAATGCTTAGCTTCTTCTTCCGCCGCCTTGAGGTTCATAGTTAGCATTTGATGTAGCGTCTCCAGTTCCAGGGGAGGTTTTTGTTTCTACAAGGGCATATTTTGCAGTATTTCTAGATACCAACTTTCAACGTGAAAGTGTAAGAAAAAACAGCGGACGGCGTTGACTGTTAAATAACATATCGCACGCTACGTGCTGCATGCGCTTTTTGATGGACAGTATATCTTATCCGCATACACAACTAACTGCCCTAACACAGCTAGCCAGCGCCTCATCGAGCCTGATTGAATACCATATCGCTTTGTCTTATTCCTGATTTTCTGTAGGCAAGCACGGAGGCTGACCTTTTGAAGCATTTTTGTTTGTTCCAAGATGTCTTGAGTCCTTCAAGAATTCAAACACAGTCCATTCCAAACAGCACTTCTTCTACTGTGTGAACTATGATTCAATGCCTTAAAGCGCTGTCGGAAGGGCTGCGCTAGGGTAATGAAGGCTTGTGGGAGGCATGTGAGTCCCTATCCACGTCAAGTACCTTTGTTGGAATGCTCGTATGTACTGCTTTTCCTGTTCTGCATCATACGAGTCCGCATTACATATATTATTGGGTTCTTCTTGAAATTCGTACGTATCTACACTTGAGTTTGCTTTATACCGTTTCCCCGCGCTTGGTATTCAACGAATAGGGAACTTTAGGCCCTAGGGTCACCTTGCAACGTCTTGACCACGTTGTCTTGTGCTGCCTCTATGCCTTTGAGCACGGCATCGTGCGTTTGTCTGATGGCCGCCAAACGGCCCTCAATAATGCGCGAACTTTCCATCGATTGCCAAGCTCTCGCCTTCTCCGCAGTGTCTCCCCAGGTGGAGGCGGAAACTCGTCTCTCTCTACCAAACTGGCAGCACTATTATACATGTTGTTTGCATTAAGCCGGTGCATTCGTTCTGGCATGGTGACTGCTAAGCACGTGCAAGAGGTAGCGTTCTTGGGATATAGGCTTCCCAATTTACTAGGGCCTCACTCTGTCATGTCCACCCTTCGGGCTTTGGCGCTTCAACGTCGCGGGAGATTGAGTCTCCTCAGTTTCAACTTCCTGGATGACTTCCTCAGTAGCCATTTTCTGTTCTCTAATAATTCAACTGACCTTGCGTAATTTTGCTTCCTGACAGAAATTAGCATACAGTCAAAATGCTCCATCTTCTCGAGTATGAAGTTGAGAAAGGCTAGGGTCAGTTACTACTGAAAGTGGAGCTTCCCGATGTTTATTGTTCCTTCACAATTGTCATTCTTAGCGCGAGTTGTAGTTGGCTGCCTGCGGCTACTTTATGCAAAGGCAGCTAGCCACAGGCCCCTCTCGTAGCACTGGGCCTCGCTTAGCTACATTGCAACTCCTCTGGGAGCAGAACGCTCTTATACGATGCATTTGAAAGCATTCAGGGAAGTGGCCAGCCGACGAGCCCAGGCGTTTTCTCTTGAGCAGAGGCTGGATGACGCTAGTGAACTGGAGTTGCTTGCGCACCGTACCTTCGCGACTATGGATGGGGGCAGAACTGTTGAGAAAAGTCGCCCAAATCAAAATATATGAATTAAATGTATATATGTTCTGCGTTACTCCCTAAATAGCCTGGTGTATTCGAGGTAATCGTGTCATAGGACGTTCTCCATCGGTTCGGCCTTGCACTAGGAAGTGGCAATGCTTGCATGCAGTTCACAGAAGGGGAAGGAGCCCCAAGCCTCTCCAACGTGTTGAAATAGCATATGTTTCGCATTTATAAATGACGGATGACCTGGGGATGTATTTTTGCCTGCTCATTCGTAGAGCTCCTACACCTTCCAGCTCACCATTGCTACCAGCGAGCCTCGGGGGCCCCGCAGCCCACGGGGAGCCATTCTGGTTTCACTGCAGCTTTTTCCACTTATAGGGACAGAACTTCGTACGCTCTTGAATCATGATGCGAAATGTCTTTTATTTCGGAGGAACTGAATGGCCCTGGAGCTTATCGCAAGTGTACGTCATACAGACACGCTGACAGTCTTTCCAGTGGCTCCACATGTACGATAATAGGGAGCTATTGAACCATCGCAGAGCCGACTGTCTTCTGCGCCTTACGCGCGTCTGTTTATTCAATTGCACATGGTTGGGGACCGTGACTCATTGTTTGCAGTGTGTGCGTGCCACTCCAACCCGAGATAAAGGTATTGCTGGCCTTTGCGCGTTATTTTGCACTTGATTCGGCGCATTTCCACATCCCCACACACATGGCCAATGGATCCTGACCTCGTTGACGCAGAGTTTCCCTTGTATGAGCAGACCAGGGGTTCAACACCAGCTCCGGGGGCCAGGAGAGATCTGCAGCCTGCCCCCAGTGAACCATTGAAGGACTCAGCTATAACGGCCATCCGTCCCCTCCACGAGCAGGTCCTAGTTCAGCTACGCCAGGTGATTTTGCGTTTTACGAGCCACAGACTGATGGGCGTATATAAAGTGTGGAGGCAGCTGAAACATACCTGGTGAGGGAAGGGCTCGTTGCACGTCAGCTGCAGCTGCCTTAGCCTTAATGCGGGTGCTTACAGGTCAAGGACCCAGATATAGGACGCGATATTGTGTCTCTTGGATTTGTAAAGGATCTGGAAATAGGCGAGGAGGAAACGGGGGGCAGGAATGTCAAATTCAGCCTTAGTCTCACTACCCCTGCCTGTCCCTTCAAAGGACAGATTCAAGAAGAAGCACAGGCGGCTGTGAAATGTTTACCTTGGACCAAAAACGTATGTGTGGAGCCTTAGGGCAGCTCTAAGGCGCCACATGCTATATTGGGTGCAGTATAAAGCTGTCCTTGTGCGTGTTTGCTGCTGCCTATGCCGTTCTATCCTCTCCCGTTACGTTGCAGTTTCGATATGCAAACAGCTATAGCGGACCCTGAAGTTGAAAGGATCACGATATGTGTGTATGAATTGGTGGTGTTATGTAGGTTGAGGTTGGGTTGGTTTCGGTGTCTCACAGCCGCGGCGCCTCTTCCGGCAGGCCGTCGAACCTCAGGCGGGTTGGCTTCATTGTAGGCGTTGCCTCTTGCAAGGGAGGCTCAGGCAAGAGTACTGTGGCTCTTTCTTTGGCGTTGATGCTGAGGAAAAATGGGGCTAAAGTAGGACTTCTGGATGCGGATATCTACGGGCCAAGTCTGCCTACTATGCTCAAGAAGGAGGGCGCCAGAGTGGTGTTTGGCACGGAGAGTGAATCGGAAGAAGAGGCTAGAAGGCCTATACCTACAAAAGCACCTGTTTATCGAGGCAGAAGGGGGGCCTCAGCCGTGAGACGAGGACGCATTGAATACGAAGAAGGGCCTCCGACGACATCGGCAGCCCGAACAGGTACTAATGCAGATGCATCAAGAGCGAAAGCTGCGAACAGCGAGGATAGCAGCATGCTTCCCATTAAAGTCTCCGGGATCAAATGCATGTCATACGGATTCATAGAGAAAAAGAATGACCAGGTGGGCTGTGGTCGCATACGAAAGATTTTGCACATCATAGGGAATCTTCCCTGCGGGCCTACCTGGCGGTTGTGTCAGAGCGCACCGCCTAATGGCTTTCCTAGTGGCGTTCCGTGGTCCCACCTTCGCCTCAACCCAAATTCGCATTCGGGCAAGTGCCTTTGAATGTGTTTCAGGGGTACTCCGCTTTAAGGGGTCCATTTGTCAGCTCTGTCGTTGAGCAGTTGCTAACGGGGACGCATTGGGGAGCTTTAGACTACCTCATAGTGGATTTGCCACCCGGAACTGGGGACATTCATATAACCCTAACACAGCAGCAAGTGTCTCTGGATGGCTGTGTTGTCGTCACGACTGCACAGTCTCTTAGGTACGAAACTGAAAATTAAGGTCCTGCTCGATGCAAAGCGTAGAAAGGGTTGTATATCAATGATTTGCGCATGATCATTCTACCGTATAGACTTTTAGAATTGATGAGCAAGGGATGTTCACGGCGGGTGCTGGATTAGGTCTAACTGCCTGCTGCCACGCATATTCCAATGAGCTGCGGCCGGCGGCCGCTGTGTGCGTTGCAGTCTGGTGGACGCAGAGAAGGGCATTCGAATGTTGAAGAGCCTGCACATCCCAACCCTGTCAGTTGTTTGCAACATGGCCTATTTTGTGTGCGGCCACTGTGAGGAACGCCACGAGCTGTTTGGCCGCCCTGAAGCAACACAGCAACTGGCTGAGCTCAGCGCTGCGCATCAGCTGGTCTTGCTCCCCTTCGACGTCAGACTCAACTCCGACACCTTTGCAGGATCGCCTCTTCCGGATGCAAGGGACTCCTTTGTGGATAGATTGGGGCCTGAAGATCCTGTGCGCCTCCCAAGTTGATTTCAGGCCCTTGGCGTGTTTTTGTTGGAACGTGCACCTCTCCCTAGTGAACCCGTACATTTTTGAATGCAGTTTTCGAATTTACTCAATCCCATTGCTGCAGGCGACGGCCCATAGATGTCTGCAAGAACGTATGGCGGTGTGGGTGTGTGGGCATGCTGTGGGAAATGCCACTTGCTTGCCAGTGCATTTGCGCATTTGGTGTCTTAGGTATGGGCTGCTCTCCGGTCCCTCGCAGATAGGGTGGCATGCGAACTGTCTACGCTTCGCTTTGGCTCCCTGAAGCCCCAGGTCTCTCTATCTGCAGATGGATCTGCTGTCCTGGTGTCGCTCGTACGCCCCGAAGGAGCTCTGTTAGGAGAAGGTAAGGGACGGCGAAGGCAGCCAGTAAAGTGGGCCGTCGTGTATGCACGTTGATACTCTCAATACTCTTCGCTGTATCTTTCCCTCAAACGACGTGGTTTGAACTCGATAATTATGAAGAGCTTGCTTGGACCGTGCTGCCATTGGTCGTGTTTGATATTTGTGCATTTGCGCCATCTGTATACGCGGTGCATATATATATATATATATATATATAT
>CAJFCY010000569.1:0-12604 GCA_904066265.1 Eimeria zaria
TGGGGGGAGTTTGGGCGGTGATGGGGAGGCTGCTGTTGTTAAAGCTGTTGCTGGAGGTGCTGGGGAAGCAGCAAAAGGTTGGTGGAAGGTGGAGTGCATGCTGCAGCAGCAGCAGCAGCAGCAGCAGCAGCAGCAACAGCAGTTGTTGTTGTTGTTGCTGTTGTTGTGGCAGCAACAGCAGCACAGCTACCGTTATATCGGAGGATGCGGTGCAAGTTGCTGCAGCAGCTGCAGCAGCAACCGGTGCAGCTGCACTAGCAGCAAAGCAACAGAATAGCAGCAGCAGCAGGTGTACCTGTTGAGTGTCTTTTGCTGCTGCTGCTTAGCAGCAGCAGCAGCAACAGCAGATGCTCTAGAGGGACGTTTCTTATGGTTTAACTGACTGCTGCTGCTGCAGCAGCAGCAGCAACTCTTTCGCTAGTAGGCGATTACACTTGACTATCGATGAAGCAGATAATTAAAATTAGGGTTTAGGGTTTAGGGTTTAGAATTAGGGTTTAGGGTTTTAAGGGTATAACCCCCACTGTATACTATACTATAAACTATTATTAGGGTTTAGGGTTTAGGGTTTAGGTAAAATCTTTAAAGGAGTTAGCGCCCAGGGTGTACGTACGGCAAGCCAGCAAGATACTGCTGCTGCTGCTGCAGTAGCTGCTGCTGCAGTTGCTGCAGCAAGCAAACTGACGTAGCAGCAGCAGACTAAGACATCAAACACACTGCCGTACCGGCAGCAGCAAGCTGCAGCAGCAGCAAGTTGCTGCTGCTGCTGCTGCTGCAGCAACTGCTACGTGTAGAAGTGTCGTTGTTGAGGTGTACATACACCCAACGCTGCGCGCTTGTGGGGTCGAAATTAAACCTATGGTAGGCATGCAGCAGCAGCAAGTGCTGCTGCTGCTGCTATCTAACAAGCTGTTGCTGCTGCTGTTGCTGCTACTGCTGCTGCTGCTGCTACTACTACTACTGCTTCTATGCCCCGGAAGCTGCGTCGGTTTCAGCCGCTGCTGCTGCTTCTTCGCAGCAACGGCAGCAGCAGCAGTTTATGCTGCTGCTGCTCTTCCCTCCTGTGCAGCGTTTGCTGCTGCTGTGTTTACTGCTGCTAGTGCTGCTGTTGTTTCTGCTGCTATTGTTGCTGCACTCAACTCTGCACGCGGCGCTTCTTCTGCGATGGTGCATGCGTGCTGCTGCTGCTGCTGCTGCTGCTGCTGTCACCACCAGCTGCACAGCTGATGCTGCTGCTGCTGCTGCTTTCGTTTGCTGTGCTGCTGTTGCTGCGACGCGGGCGTCCCCTTGGGCGCTTTGCGGGTGCTGCTGAGGCCTCCGAGTCAGCGGTGTTGCTGCTGCTGCTGCTGCTGCTGCTGCTGCTGCTGCTGCTGGCATTATTTGGTGTATCTTGAGCCTCTTGACTTGCTGCTGGCGAGGTGATGTCTTGACTTGCTTCTTCTTTTGCTGCTGCTGCTGCTGCTGCTGCTGAGGCAGCTGCTGCCGGCTGCTTGTCTTCGTCTTGCTGTTGCACCTGCTCCTGCTGTTGCTGCTGCTGCTGTTGTTGCCGCTGCTGCTGCTCGTTGCTGCCTGACGTCTTGCTGAGGTCCTCTGCTTCAGCCTTAACAGCATCAGCAGCAGAAGCATCCGCAGCAG
Source organism: Eimeria zaria (assembly GCA_904066265.1). Taxonomy (NCBI): domain Eukaryota; phylum Apicomplexa; class Conoidasida; order Eucoccidiorida; family Eimeriidae; genus Eimeria; species Eimeria zaria. The sequence goes on from CAJFCY010000569.1 coordinate 1,636, forward strand.
GAGCAGCAGCATCATCAGCAGCAGCAGCAGCACCATCAGCAGCAGCAGCAGCAGCAGGAGGGGCAACCCCAAACTCAGCAGCATACTGCTGCTGAGATAGTGTTTGTGTTTGTAGAAAGTAGCGGACAAAGGCAGCAGCTAACCCGTGTCTTATGCTGCTGCGAGCAGCAGCAGCAAATGCTAGGCAGCATTCAGCGTTGTGCTGCTGCAGCAAGGAGGGGCCATTCAACTCATTCTGCAGCAGCAAATGATGCAGGTAGCAACGGCTGTCTCTGACGCTTGACTGGAAACCCAGCTGCTGCTGCTGCTGCTGCTGCTGCTGCTGCTGCTGCTGCTGCTGCTGTTGCTGTTCTGTTTCGTCTGTGTCTGCATCCATAGCCTCGTCAGCTGCTGCTGCAGCTGCTGCTGCATCTGCTGCTGCATCTGCTGCTGTGATGCTGCTGCTGCGGCTGGGCCTGCCGTCTATACACCGGGTATCATCCTTATACCGCGGAGACAGCAGGTTGAGCTGCCTGTACACCTGAAGCTGGTCGTGGGGCCAGCTCTCCAGCAGCTGCAGCGCCAGGCGTATATCTTCAGCCCCCCTTTTCTGCTGCTGCTGCTGCTGCTGCTGCTGCTGCTGCTGTTGCTGCTGCTGTTGCTGCTGTTGAGCAGTAGCAGCAAGCTCCTCGAGTGAGGGAATATAGAAGCTCCATGCTACTCCTGCTGCTGTGCTGCTGCCAGTAGCAGCAGCACCACCTTCAACAACATCTGCACCCAGCAGCAGCGCATGCAGCAGCTCTATGGGCCCAGCGTTTGCATGCACAGACACCACACGTAGCAGTGGCCGTTCAGGTCCTGCTGCTGCTGCTGCTGCTGCTGCTGCTGCTGCTGCTGAGGTTGCTGCAGCAAACTCCTGTGCTGCTGCTGCAATCAGCTGTCTACGCTGCAGCAAGGGGCGAGTTGCTTCGCATGCACCCGATATATGTATACCGCCTATCAGGCTGTAAGCAGCAGCAGCAGCAACAACTTGCTGCAGTGCAGCAGCAGCAGCACGAACAGTCTCTACGCTGTCTGTACACCTCAGCTGAGCCACCAAGTGAGGAACAGCAAGAACAGGAATCTGCTTCCGCAGCTGCTGCTGCTGCTGCTGCTGCTGCTGCTGCTGCTGCTGCTGCTGCTGCTGCTGTTGCTGCTGTCCATAGACTGAAGGGAGAGACCGCATGCAACAGGGCCCGCTGCAGCGGCAGACATCCCCATTGCTGCTGCTGCTGCTGCTGCTGCTGCAGCAGCGCATGCGCTGCAGCTGCTGCTGAGCCTCAGCAGCAACTGCTTCGACCAGCCCCACTAAAGCTTTTAGAGACAAGACAGCAGCTTTTCTTTGTGCTTTCCTTCCTAGCTTCTGCTGCTGCTGCTGCTGCTGCTGCTGCTGCTGTTGCTGCTGCTGCTTATGCTGCTGCTGCCTGTTCTGCTGCTGCTGCTGCTGCTGCGCATCATGTACAGGTGCTGTGAGTATATGAAACTGCGCAAGGGTAGCTAGCTGCGCTAGCTGCTGCAGCGTAAGAGGTAGACGACCTGCTGAGGAGACAACGGAGACAGCTAAAGAAGGAGACAGCTGCTCGCCAAACCCCTCACACCTGCAGCTCAAGTCTAGCAGCAAACCCCTGTAGTCTGCTACAGGGTGCATTGTTGATGCCGTACCCCTGCTGCTGCTGCTGCTGCTGCTGCTGCTGTTGTTGCTGCTGCTGTTGCTGTTGTTGGCGGTGGTGGTGGTGGTGGTGTTGTTGCTGCTGGGGCTGCTGCTGCTGCTGGGGCTGTCGTCTGAGGAAGGTATGGTGCTTTCGGAGTCAGGTGTTTCGTCTGCTGCTGCTCTTTTCGTGCTGCAGAGACAGGGCTGCTGCTGCTGCTGCTGCTGCTGCTGCTGCTGCTGCCATGTTTGCCACCAGACGTTGAAGAGTGGCAGCAGCAGCGAGAAATCTCCTGCTGCTGCAGCAAGCAGCACCGGCTGCTGCTGCAGAGCCCGCAGCTGTGGGGCTAACAAATACTTTGGCAGCGGCTGTTCTATCCTAAGGCTGATAGTTGGGGTGTCTGTACACCCGAGCAGCACACCGAGGCGAGGCAGCCATGGCAGCATCTCCTTCTCTCCTGCTGCTGCAGCAGCAGCTGCTGCTGCTGCTGAGCTGCTGCGGCTCAGACGCAGCAGCGCTCCGACCTGTCGAAGACCCGCAGACAGTGCCCTGGGAATATTCAAGAAACCCCACTTGCTGCTGCTGCTGCTGCTGCTGCTGCCAGCAGCACAGACCTGCTGCTGCTGCTGTAATCCCTGCTCATGCTGTGTTTCTGCTAGCTCAAACAGAGGCTGGCGTTGCAGCAGCAGCTGCTGCAGCTCATCGGTGATAGGCAGCTGCTGCAACAGCTCCAAGTCACTCTGCTGCAGCAGCGGCCCATCGCCTGCAGCAGCAGCAGCAATTTCTGCTGCTGTTTGCCGTTGCGTAGCTCGCCCATTTTGACCCTCTTGACTGGCTGTCGTTGCAGCTGCAGGTGCAGCAGCAGCAGCTGCTGCTGCTGCTGCGGGATGTGGCTGAGTCATGAGGCCAGAGAAGGAAGAAGGCTGCTGCGTCTGTTGCTGCTCTTCCTGCTGCAGCAGCTCCTGTTTGCTGCTGTGTCTGCAGCAACTTGCAGTGTACAGTGTACAGACAACTGCGGGTGGGGGGCTGCGGGGACTGGCCGGCAGGAGACGTTCAGCTGCTGCTGCTGCTGCTGCTGCTCCTGCTGCTCCTGCTGCTGCGGCGGCTGCTGCTACTGCTGAATATATATCCTTTTAAGCAAACAAAAAATCTACAAAATTACAGACAAGTGCTGCAGGAGGAGTTGCTGCTGCTGGCGCGAGTCTGGGGGGGGCCCCTCGCCCCCATCGACGCAGCAGCAGCAGCAGCAGCAGGAGCTGCTGCTGCTGCTGCTCGAGATACAGCGGGGGGGCCCCGTGCTGCTCTGTCTTCGGCTGTTTCAGTGGGATAGCTGCATCTGCATGCAACTAAACAATTAATAGGTTTCTTGTGTTTCTTTCGCCGCATTTCTACTGCTGTTGCTGCTGCTGCACTGGCTCCAGCAGCAGCAACAGCTGGAGCAGCAGCAGCAACAGCAGCAGCGGCAAGAGCAGCACGCAGTGGCTGCAAGAGGCCACACAGGGGCCCTTGGGGCCCCCCCTATTTAGATCTGCTGCTACTTCGTTGAGTTGTAGCTTTTAGTGATGGGGTCGCATGCAGAGAGAAGGCAGCAGCAGCAGCAGCAGCTGCCGCAGCTGCAGCAGCTGCAACAGCCGCAAGATGAGGAAGACCCTGAGCTGATGCTGCTGCGTGAGCAGCAGGAGCTGCTGCGTCAGATTCTGCGGCAACAGCAGCAGGAAGGTGCACATCAGGACAGCGAGCAGCAGCAGCAGCAGCAGCAACTGCTGCAACCCCTGCAGCCAATCGAGCCACTGTTGCTGCAGCAGCAAGAGGAGCAGCAGCAGCAGCAGCAGGTTATCTCTTGTGCAGGTGCCCTTCAGTGCGTGCTGCCTGCATCAACGCGGTGGCATTGCAGCGGCAGCAGCAGCAGCAACGCCTTGACAGGAGACTGTCTCCTTGTAACAAAATCTCTGCTGCTGCTGCTGCAGCTGAAGCAAGGCAGCCCCCTGTCTCTCCTAGACTGCGGTACAAAGGCTAAACCCTTGGCTGTCTCCTGGGCCCTTACAGCAGCAGCTGCTGCAGCAGCAACAGCAGTACCTGCTGCAGCAGCAACAGCACTAGTTCCTGCTGTTTCTTCTGCTGCAACGAGCAGCGACACCAGCACCAGCAGCACCCGCTGCAGCAGCAGCAGCAGCAGCAGCAGCAGGTTAACTGGAGTGAGGGTTTGCTGTAGCTTTGAGTGTCTTGCGAGTCTCTTCTTCACTACTCATGCAGACCGCACAGTCAGGCTGTGGCGGCTGCAGCAGCAAACCCTTGACTTGCTGCAGCTTGACCCTCAGCAGCAGCAGCAGCAGCAGCAGCAACAGCAGCAGCAGCAGCGTCGTATCAGCGGCTCCATGCCTCGTGCTGCTGCAGTCTCAATGCACCGACAACACGCAGCAGAGCCGGAGGCTTTAGCTGTATGCGGTGGCTGTTTGCTGCCAGCAGCAGCAGCAGCAGCAGCAGCAGCACAGCCACCAGAAGCAGCAGCAACACCACCAACAGCAACCTCAGCAGCAGCAGCAGCAGCAGCAGCAGAAGGGGGTCTATGGCTGCTGTCAGCAAGTGCAGATACACGGGGTAAGGTTGTCTTTTGCATGCATGAGGGGACTGTCTCCTTTTATAAGGGGACAGATGCAGCAGCAGCAAAACCTAAAACGCATGCAGCAGCAATGCAGCCGCTGCAGCAGAAAGTTGTAGAGATTGCGCTACTATATGTAAGAGGTAAATGCTGCAGCAGCAGCAGCAGCAGCAGTAGCGAGAACGCTTGCAGCTGCTGCGCTACGCATGCGCCATGGCACTGTCGTGCCGCTGCTGCTGCTGCTGCTGCTGCTGCAACAACAGCAGCAGATGACGGCAGCAAATCCAATGGGGCTGCTGCTGCAGAGAAGGGACAGCAGCAGGAGACAGATGACGAGCCAGAACCAGGGGAAATTCTCGACGACAGCAGCAGCAGCAGCAGCAGCAGCAGCAGTAGCAGCAGCAATAGCAGCAACAGCAGCACCAGTGGAGGCTATTGCTGCAGCATTCTTGCTGCTGTCGGCTATGAAGGGGGGGCCTTGCTGCTGCTGGATGTGCTGCAGCAGCAAGTGCTGCGCAGCTTGGGGAGACACCCAGACAGGGTAACGAGTCTTTGCTTCATAAAACCCTTGCTGCAGCAGCAACAGCAGCAGCAGCAACTGCTACAGCAACAGCAGCAGCGACAAGAATCATGGGCGGATGTGCATGCTGGAGCTGAAACAGCAGCAGAATCAGCAGCAGCTGCAGCAGCAGCACAAGGCTGGCTGCTGGCATCTGCGTCGCGCAGCCAGGAGCTGCTGCTGTGGCAGCTGTCTCCTGTTGCTGCTGCTGCTGCTGCTGCTGCTTCGAGTGCTGTTGTGCTGCAGATGCGTCTGGCTGCTGCGGACGCAGTTGTCCCCAGCAGCGGCAAAGGGAGCAGCAAACAGCAGCAGCAACAGCAGCAGCGGCTGCAGCAGCAGAACAGCAGCAGACTCTGGCTGTCTATTGCATGGCATCCTGCAGCACCCAACTGTCTCCTTTTAGGGAGTTTGTCTGGTGAGTTAATGTGTCTCCATCTGCAGCAAGCCCTCTTAAGTGCGCAGCAGCAGCAGCAACAGCAGCAGCAGCTGCTGCTTATGCCCCAACCCAAAAACAGCAAAAAGAGACGCCCGCAGCAGCAGCAGCAGCAGCAGCAGCAGCAGCATCTCACGCGGCTGCTGCAGCCGCACACACGACCCATATTTTCGATTTGCTGCTTCGCTGCTGCTGTTGCTGCTGCTGACTGTCTTCCAGCAGCAGCTCGATGCGACACCTCAGAAGCAGCTGCAGCAGCAACAACAACAGAAGCAGAAGCAACAGCAGCAGCAGCAGCAGCAGGAGATGCTGTTGCTGCTGCTGCTCCGCATTTGCTTGTTCTTACGACGAGCCTCGACAGACAGCTGGCGCTGTCGGCCATACCTATTCTGTCTACACAAGAAACAGAAGCAGCAGCAGCAGCACCAGCAGCAGCAGCAGCAGCAGCAGCAGCAGCGGCAACAGGAGATGGTTGTGGTAGCAGCACTTCAGGCTGCGAAGAAACACAAGCAGCAACAGAGGGTGAAGCAGCGGACATTGCTGCTGTGGAGACTGCAGCAGCAACAGCAGCAGCAGCAACAGCAGCAGCAGCGACAGCAGCAACAGCAGCAGAAGGAGCAGCAGCAGAGGGAGCAGCAGCAGCATCAGAGCCAGCAGCGGAAGCAGAAGCAGAAGCAGCAGGAGCAACAGCAGACTCAGCAGCAGATGCAGCAGTACCAGCACCAGCAGCAAAAACAGGAGCAGCAGCAGCAACAACAACAGCAGCAAAAGCAGCAGCAGCAGCAGCAGCAGCAGCAGGCTTGCGTGTGAAGGGGTGCAGCATACTGTGGCGTATAGCTTGTCTTGGGGGCTGGGCAGAGTCTCTTTCAGTGTCTCCTTGCAGCACTTCAAGTGTCTCCGTTGCATGCGGAGACAGTACAATTAGAGTTGCTGATGTATCTGCTGCTGTTAATCTGCTGCTGCTGCAGCTGCAGCAGCAGCCTTTGCTGCTTCCTATTGTAGGCCCACGCGGCTACTACCTTATGACGCCTTCAATTGCTGCTGCTGCAGCACAGATAGCCACCCCACAGCAGCAGCAGCAACAGCAGCAGCTGCTGCTGCAACAGCAACAACTGCTGCCGTTACCCGTCGTGCTTCCGCCTTTGCCTCCGCACACCGCACAACAGGAGCAGCAGCAGCAACAGCAGCAGCAGCAGCGACAGCAGCAGCAGCAGCTATCTCTAGACAGCCTCGGCTTCTGCAAACCCTTCCCCTCGCTGCTGTATTGGAGAGACCTACAAGCTGCTGTTACTGCGGTGTATGTACACCCCACAAGTGTGGGGTTGGTAGCATTCGGGTTAAAGGATGGGCATTTTGGGTTGCTGCAGCAGGAGACACAAGAAGGAATGCTGCTGCTGCTGCAGCAGCAGCAGCAGCAGCAACAGCAGCAAAGAGCTGTTACCCTTTTCTCAACTAGACAGGCCCTTCTTGCTGCTGTTGCAGAACTCTGCTGGCTTCCCCTACCTAATTGCTGCGCAAGCTGCTGCTCTTCTAACAGCAGCAGCAGCAGCAGCAGCAGCAGCAGTGATAGCAACAGCAACAACAACAGCGACAGCATCAACAATAACTGCAGCAGCAGCAGCAGCAGCAGCAGTAGTAGTAGCAGCGGAGATGCGACAGACAAGCGATCTGCTGCAGACACAGATAGCGATTTGCTGCAGCAGCAGACAGAGCAGCAGCTGCAGCAGCAAGGTGGGGCATCGAGTGAGGCACAAGGGCAGCAGCACAAGCGGCAGCAGCAGCAGCAGCGGAGATGGTTGCTGCTTGCAGCAACATCAACCGGCCAGATACTTGCTGCTCAGCAGCCTGCACCAGCAACACGGCCCTCACCACAGCAACAGCAGCAGCAGCAGCAGCAGCAGCAGCAGCAGCAGTGGCGGCGGCAGGAGCAGCAGCAACAACAGCAGCTGCATCAGCAAGAGGGACAGAGCTTCAGCCCTGTGCTATTGAGTTTAAAGGGAGGAGACGCAGCAACAAAAGCAGCAGCAGCAGCAACAACAACAGTTGCTGCTGCTGCTGCTGCTGCTGCTGCCGAGAGGAGACTCCACGTAGAGCCCCTATCGGGGCTGCTGCCCTTAGCTGTCTCCGTGCCAGCATCCCTTCCAGCAGCAGCAGCAGCAGCACTACAGCAGCAGGTTGCTGCTGCTGCAGAAGCCGTCGGCCATGACCCTGAGGCAGCTCAGTCGGCTGCTGCTGCTGCTGCTGCAGCGGATTCACAGCTTCTCTGTGTCTTTGACTGCATGCCCTTGCAGCAGCAGCAGCAGCAGCAGCAGCAGGGTAAGCAGACGCAAGTATACATGCGCGTCATGGCGCCGCTAGTGCCACCGCATCGCAGCAGCAGCAGCAGCAGCAGCAGCAGCAGCAGCAGCAGCGCAGCAGCATCCCCGGTAGCTTTCGTGTGTCTCGGTCAGCTGCCTCTTCCCCTCAGCAGCAAACCCACAGCAGCAGCAGCATGGGGAGGGGACAACAGCAGCAGTGCTGCTTGCTGGAGCCCAGATGCTGCTACAGCAAGCGCTGATGGTGCAGCAGCAGCAGCAGCAGCAGCAGCAGCAGGGGACACTCGAGATTTCTCTGCAGCAGAAGTGCTGCTTGCTGTAGGAGACGCTGATGGAGGTCTATGGCTTGCTGTGTGGGCTGATGTATTGTCCCTGTTGCTGCTGCTGCAGCAGCAGCAGCAGCAGCAGCAAGAAACGCCTTCTCGTGCTGCAGCAGATGCTCTGGCCATCATGGAGTTTTGCTGCTGCAGCTACAGCAGCATTGCTGTTCACGCTGCAGCAGCTGCTGCCATAGCGACGTCAGGTCTCAGCAACAATGCTGTCCCTGCTGAACAGCAGCAGCAGCAGCAGCAGCAAAAGAGCAGCAGTAGCAGCAGCAGCAGCTGGGGCATGACGAGCCTGTCTTGGGCTATGCGGTGGAGGCAGCAGCAGCCAGAGTTTCTTCTTGCTGCTACCTGTGCAGGGGGTGCTGTTGCTGTTGTTGCTGTGAAGCCGGCTGCTGCTGCAGGTTTAGAGCAGCAGACAGACAAAGATACGCAGCAGCAGCAGGAGCAGCAGCAGGAGCAGCAGCAGCAGATACAGCAGCAGACACCGCAGCAACAGCAGCAGAAGGGGCCCCTAGCCTTGCTGCAGCACCTACGGCGAATCAAACCCACAGCGGTGCCTGTCGCCTGTCTCCGTAGCTGCTCAGCTTCGTCTCTAGAGCAGCAGCAGCAGCAGCAGCAGCAGCTGCTGCTGCAGAGCGGCGGTCAGCTGTTGCGCTGCTGCTGGGCAGAGCAGTTTGTCCCCTATGCGGTTTTGCTGCTGATTGGTGAGCTGTACATACACCTCAACACATCTAATAGATATACTCAAGCTCTGTCCCCTTTGCTGCTGCTGCTGTTCCTGCTGCTGCTGCTGCTGGTGCTGCTGCTGCTGCTGTCTTTGCTGCAGCAGCAGCTTATGTGGTGGAAGCTGCAGCAGCGGCGATTGGAGGGCTGCTGTAAAATGTACAGACATATCCTGCTGTCAACAAAAATGAAATGTATGTTGTTGCTGTTGCTGTTGCGCTTGTTGCTGCTGCTGCTGTTGCTGCTGCTGCTGCTGCTGCTGCTGTTGCTGCTGCTGCTGCTGTTGCTGTTGCTGGTCTTTCAGGCGGCGTCGAGCAGTGTGTGTTCCTCTGGGACCCATTCCGCCTACCTCTCTACCCTCCCTTCAGCAGCAAGACAACAGCAGCAGCAGCCAAGTCAACTCAAACGAAAGCAGCAACGCAGCAGCAGCAGCAGCAGCTGGAAGGAGTACAGCTGACGAGTAGCCACGCAACAAGTAAGGAGTCGCCTGCGGAGACGCCAACTTCAGAAGCACCAGCAGCAGCAACAACTGCAGAAGCAACAGCAACAGCAACAGCAACAGCAACAGCAGCAGCAGCAGCAGCAACAGCAGCAGCAGCAACTGCAGCAGCAGCAGGCACACCTGATGCGTTGACTTCTGCCTCTTCCGTAACCAGCCCGAGTGCAGTCGGTGGGGACGTACAGCTTGTCAAGACAGCAGCAGCAACAGCTGCAGCAGCAACAGCAGCAGCAGCAGACACGTCTGCTGCGATTTCAGAAGCAGCTGCTGCTGCTTCCCTAAAGGGAAACCGGTGCAGCTGCGGGGGTCTGTCTCCTGAGCTGCAGCAGCAAAAGACGTTGCTGCTGCAGCAGCAGTGCATGCGCCTTGGGGCTGACAAGTTCAGCGATGCTGCAGTGGAGGCAGCAACAGACTACGTAACCAGCCAGCTGCTACAGCAGCAGCAACAGCAGCAGCAGCAGGAGCAGCAGCAGGAGCAGCAGCAGGAGCAGCAGCAAGATGTTTTGCTGCTGCTGTTCTTGTTGGGTGACCAGCGGCCAGAGGCACGAGCTGCTGCTGAGGCCTGTCTCCCTTCTCTCTTTGGAGACACAGAGAGGGTATGTCTTATGCTGCAGTGCAGCAGCAGCAGCAGCAGCAGCAGCAGCAGCAGCAGCAACAGCAACAGCAGTAGTAGCAGCAGCAGCAGCAGCAGCAGGGGTAGCAGCTGCAGCAGTAGATGCTAGCAGTGCACTTCTTGCAAACATTCCCTTCTCCATTGTCTGTACTGTTCCTTTGCTGCTGCTGTTGCTGCTGCTGTTGCTGCTGCTGCTGCTGCTGCTGCTGTTGCTGCTGCTCAGGATACACCTGGAGATTTCTCGCTGCGGCTGTCTGCCCTGTGGCTGTGGGGCCCGCAGGCAGCCCTTCAGCTGCACGAACAGCTGCCGTGGCAGCAGCAGCAGCAGCAGCAGCAGCAAGGGATTGTGCAGCAGGCAGCGTTCGATGCCAAAGTTGCCAGCGTTACCGCGAATGCCTGCAGCAGCAGCAGCAACAGCAGCAGCAAGGGCAGCAGCAACAGCAGGGGGATGTGCTGCTGCTGCAGCTGGTTCTGGTTTGCTGCTGCTGCTGTTGCAGGGCTCAACCCTGCAGCACGAATGGCTCTTGTAGGCAGCTTCCTATCTGCTGAGGGGTCAGTCTGCATGCAGTTTGCTGCCGTTGCTGCTGCTGTTGTTGCTGCTGTTGTTGCTGCTGTTGCTGCTGCTACTACCGCAGGGAAGGATCTGCTGCTAAGAGATAGCTAGCGAGGGTTTCTGCCCCGTTACAGCTGCTTCTCCTGCTGCAGTTGGTCGTGCTGCTGCTGCTGCTGCTGCTGCTGCTGCTGCTGCCTTCGCTGCTGCTATCCCTATTGCTGCTGCTGTTGCTGTTACTATTGTGTTTATTGTGTTGCTGCATATGATAACAGGCTGCCGATATCTCAGCATATGCGTGCTGGTTTGCTGCTGGCTAGCGGGTTGATAGAGGAGGCTGTTGAGGTGTACATACACTCCAACTTAGCTGCATTCGCTCTGCTGCTCGCGCGGCTGCAGCTGCATGCAAACCACCAGCTGCAGCACAAAGCCTTTGATGCCTGGCTAACAGAGGCTGACCAGCGGCTGCAACAGCAGCAGCAACAGCAACAGCAACAGCAGCAGCAGCAGGGACTACGCATTGGCCGTTTGCTGCGGCTCGCGCTGCAGCTTGAAGATTCAACAGGAGGCAGCTCAACACCCATCGCCAATATATGCACAACACCTAGCTAGCTAGCTGTCTGGGCGGCTGGCTAGCTGGATAGCTAGCTAGCTAGCCAGCTAGCTACGCTTCCAGGGGGCTGTT